>WOXC01011432.1:0-252500 GCA_011680675.1 Gymnobelideus leadbeateri
AACCCTTCAGAGGATAGGAGAAGACTGTAATGGGGTGTGAGGTCAACAGATTAAGAAAATTTACATGGAGTTCAAGAGCAGAAAGATCAATGACAGGGAAAGTGGTGAGTGCACTGATTGACAGGGGGGACTCCTAGGGAAGGATTCACCACCTCTAGTAAGAGCATCAATGGATACCCAGGAGCCAGGGCTACACAGAGGCTCCCTTCCCTTCAAGAACGATAGACCAAGAACCTGCCTCTCTTCCAGGCTCCAGCTACTGAGGGCTACTAGGCATAATAAGGACTGGCTTACAACACTTTACCTCCTTCTCAAGTCATATTAAGACAACAGTCCCTCAGGCAGATCTCAGAAAGCCAAGAACAGCCTCCGTGGACTCTGATGGGGTCAAGGAGGCCCTTTGAGAAAAGGGAAAGAAGAAGTGTAGCCTGAAAACACTCTTCACTGCACATCTCAGGGAAGAGGGGAGGGAGAGGGCAGGTCTGCCCATACCCACAGGGAGCAGTAAAACAACTGGAGGTGCTTACATTGGTTAAAAAAAGACAAAAGGTTACAGAGTCCTATAAGCACAGTTTTAAATTACGAAGCATTAAAAAAACTGTCCCAGCCCAAGAGACTAGACATCGATAACCAGGTTTATCCACTGATTACGTGCTTGAAGGCCTACTGCTGTTTTTTTCTAATAGCATGCTATCCAACCCTTGCCCTGCATTCCCAACCCTGTCTCTCCCATTGCCCCAGGGTTCTTCAGAGCTCTAGTAGAGAAGCTTTGCAGAGAGAGAAGAGATGATGAGAGGAGAGAACAGTCAGAGATCCAGTCATATGCTCTAAAAATTCCTAAGGTACTTCTCTGCCACAGTATGAGCTGTAGAATTGACCTACAGATAAATTTCATTGATCTCCTCAACAATCTCCTCCAGTAAGTGGATCACAAAGTCCATCAATTAGTATTTGTATATTTACTCTGTGTGGAAGTGTGTTATTAGGAAACATATCATAGCCCTCCACAGGCTTCCTATGCAAGATGAAGAAGTTCTCTGCTCTCATCATCATGAAAAACATGAATTTGTGGGAAAGTATCTTCTCAATCTCATCTGCCTCTTTCACAGCAGTGTTGACTATAACAGAGTTGATGGAACCCTCCCTCAAAACCTTTTCCTTCTTATTCCTGCTGATGTTCATAGGTGGTAATAGGAGGTCCTTGCTACTCCTGACTTCTACCTCTGGCATTTTGTGTCTCTCCACAACTTTGGAGAAGAAAGTCTCCACTCAAAGTGTAGGCTACAGCCTGGCCTGAATTGCACTAAAGTAGGGGCAGAGAGTGGCAGTCATTGCTGCAGCTGTCTAGGCCAGGAAGTGAAAGTGCAAGAGCCTAAAAAACAATTTACATGAAAATAAAATCAGATCTAAACATGTAAAAAATATTAGTTCCTCATGTGTATGATTGGGCTAATATATTATAAAAGACAATTCTACATAAAATAATTTATTTAATTATTGCCATACCACTCATGCTAACAAAAAGAAGCATTTTATAAAGCTAGAGAAAAAAACAAGATACATCCTAAAGAATAAAAGGTCAAGAATATCAAGGGAAATAATTAAGAAAAAAAACATAGAATGGAAGTTGATCTAGTGGTACTAGATCTAAAATTATATTATAAAGCAGCAATTATCAAAATGATTTTACACTGGCTAACAAATAAGGTTGGAATAGTGGAATAGTTTAGGTACAGAGGACACAGTAGTAAAACATTATAGATATCTACTATTTGATGAACCCACAAACTCCAGTTCCTAGTGTGAGAACTCACTATTTGGCAAAAACTGCTAGGAAAAGTGGAAAGTAGTATGGCAGAAACTATGCATAAACCAATATCTCTTACAATACATGCCAAGATAAGTTTGAAATGGGTGTATGAACTACATATAAATGGTGATACCATAAGCAAATTAAAAGAGGAGGGCATAAGTTATTGGCAGATCTATGGTGAAGGCAAGAATTTATAACCAAACAAAAGATATAGAGCATTATTAAATGCAAAACGGATCATTTTGATTACATAAAATTAAAAAATGTTTTTACCAAAACCAAGCCAGTGCAAAATAAGAAAGCAGAAAGCTGGGAGCCAATTTTTCCAGTCAGTATTTCTGATATTTCATTTTTTCAAATATATAGGGAACTCAGTCAAATGTATATGAATACAAGTCATTCTTCAATTCCTAAACTATCAATGGAATTAATAGGATCAATCAATTTTCAAATGAAATAGTAATAACTATCATAAAATAAATGTTGATTTGAGAAATGTGTATTAAAACAACTCTTAGGTACCACCTTATATCTATCAGATTGGCTAATGCAATAGAAAACAAAAATGATGAATATTGAAGATGTTGGAAAATCGGAACACTAATACATTATTTGTCTAGTTGTGAAGTGATCTAACCATTATGGAGCACAATTTGATCTGTGACCAAAGGGCTATAAAATTTTGCATACCCTTTGATCCAGCAATAGCACTTCTAAGTTTGTATCCCAAAGAGGTCATATACATGGGAAAAGGCCACACATGGTACAAAAATATTTATACCATTCTTTTTTGTGGAATTTGAGGAAATGCCCATTCTTTGGGGAATGATTGAACAAGTTGTGGTATATGAATGTAATGGAATACTATTGTTTTGTAGGAAATGATGAAGAGGCAGACTTCAGGAAAACCTAGAAAGAGTTAGATGAATTGATGCTGAGTGAAGTTAGCAGAATCAGGAGTACATTGTACAAAGCAACAGTCACACTGTTCAATGATTAACTTTGATAGACCTAGCTCTTGTCAGAAATGCAAAGATCTAAGACAACTCCAAAAGACTGATGACGAAAAATGTCATCCACATCCAGAGAAATAACTGTGGAATCTGAATGCAGATAGAAGAATACTATTTGCTCCCTTTATTTTGTTTTGTTTTGTTTCTCATGGTTCCTCACATCCATTCTAATTCTTCTTTACAACATGAGTAATGTTGAAATGTTTAAAAAAAAAGAAGGAAGAAGTACCAGGGGTGGATTCAAAACAGCAGAGTAAAAACATAGACTTGCTTGAGTTCTCTTCCAAACCACTCCAAATATATGTAAAAATGACTCTAAACAAATTTTAAAGCAGCAGAACCCATGAAATAACAGAGGAAAAGAAATTTCCACCTCTAAGATAACCTGGAAAGTCAACTGGGAGCAGAGCCCAGTCCAGTGCAAAAAATATAAGCACAGATCAGGCCACAGGGGACTGAATGAATCATTGGCAACTGTGGCAGTTTCCAGACTTCTCAAACCACAAATGCCGAAGACAGCTTAGAATGTCAGTAGGAAAAGTCTGTCATATCTGGGTGAGTTTGGAGTAGTGTCTGGCCCCAGCCCCAAAATGGTAGCAGTGGTGGTGGTGGATGCTACCAAATCTCTCAGTCCACAGACCATGCAGGGATCATGGCTGAGCAGAGGGGAATTACAAAGATGTCTTTGATGGTACTAAGGGAGGTTTCTCTTACTTTCCCCATGCCTGAAACTGGGTGGCAGATCGGGGTGGTTGTCCTAGAGTGAAGATGAACTCTAGTGTGGCAGAGTTTGTGGTGTCAGTGGAGAGGAAATCCTTCTCATAATTTTAAGGCAGAAGAGAGTGCTTGTGGTCACTCACAGACTCCAGAGCAGAGGCCAAGAGAGGAATAAACACCTTTCCTTTGTTCATATCACCTTGGAAGAACTGAAGATTTACAGATGCCTAGAAATATCTCTGAAAGCAGATGCACAAAACCCCCTGAATCTTGTTATAGTACACACTCCCCACTGGAAGCAGAGCCCTACCATGAGAAAGAGTTAAAAAGTCAAGTAATTAGCTAGAAAAATGAACAAACAGTTGGAAAATAATCAAGTATAGAATCTTATTTTTGTGCAAAGAAGATCGAAAACTACAACCAGAACAAGACAACAGTCAAAATTCTTAAATCCAAAGGCACCAGGAAAAAATACCAAATTTTGCAGGTCATAGAAGATGTCAAAAAGATTTCTGAAAATCAACTAAGAGAAGTGGGGGGAAAATTGGAAAGAGAAATGGGAGTAATGCCAGAAAACATGAAAAATGAGTCAATAACTTGCTAAAGGAGAAGCCGCAAAAGACTTAAGAAAATAAGAGACTTCCCCAAATCTCAAAAGAGGTCCAAAAAGCCAACGAGGAAAAGAATGCCTTAAAAAGCAGAACTGGCCAAATAGAAAAGATGGTCCTAAATGTCATTGAAGAAAATAATCCATTAAAATTAGAATGGAGCAAATGGAATCTAATGACTCTATGAGAAATTAAGATATCATAAAACAAACCAAACAATGAAAAAAATAGAAAACAAGTTTAATATCTCATTGCAAAAAACAAAAACAAAAACATAAAACAATGGACCTGGAAAATAAATTCAGGAGTGAGAATTTTAGAATTATTGGACTACCTAAAAGCCATCATCAACAAAAGAGCCCAGACATCATCTTTCAAAAAATTGAGGAAAATTGTTTTGATATTATAGACTAGGGGAGAAAGCAGAAATGGAAATAGTTCCCTGAAAACTTACTGAACAAGATCCAAAAAAGAAAACCCCTAGAAATATTATAGCTAAATTCCATAGTTCCCAGGTCAAGGAGAAAATATTGCAAGAGGTCAGAAAGAAATAATTCAAGTGTTGTGGAAATACAATCAGGATTACACAAGATTTTGCGGCTTCTGCATTAAAGGATCAGAGGTCTTGAAATATGATATTCCAGATGTCAAAGGAACTAGGATAATAACCAAGAATTGCCTACCCAGTAAAACTAAGTATAATCCTTCCGGGGGAAAAAGTGGACATTAAATGAAATAGAGGACTTTCAAACATTTTTTTATGAAAAAGCCAGAGTTGTATAGAAAATTTTACTTTCAAAGACAAGATTCAAGAGAAGCATGAAACAGTAAACAGAAAAGAGAAATCATAATGGACTTATGAAAGTTGAATTGTTTATATTCCTGTATGGAAAGATGAAATGTGTAACTCATGAGACCTTTCTCAGTATTAGAGTAATTAGAGGTAATATGCATGTGTGTATGTATCTACGTGTGTATATGTATGTATATGAATATATATGTACACAGAAATACATACTTACACATACATATATACATATAAATACATACATACACATATACACACAGACACACACTGGACACAGGGTGAGTTGAATATGAGGGTATAGTCTTTACAAAATAAAATTAAAGAATGAGAGAGAAATGTAATGGGAGGAGAAAGGGAGAGGTAGAATGGGGTAAATTATCTCACTTAAAAGAGGCAAGAAATTATTTTGTAGAGCATAGAAAAGTACGCAAGTGAGAAGGAATCAGTGAACCTTATTCCCATCAGAATTGGCTGATGGGGGGAATAATATACACACTAAATTTGGTACAAAAATCTCTTATCCTACAGAAAAGTAGAGGGGAAGGGGATAAGAGAGGGGAGAATGAAAGAAAAAAGGGTAGAGATGTCCAGGTGGCACAGTGAGTAAGAGAGCCAGGAGAGGGAGTAGGGAGGACACAGGATAAGTTCCAGCCTCAGAAAATTAACAACCATACATAAAATAACTGGCCATGTAACACTGAGCAAGTTACTTAACTCCAAGTGTTTAAAAAAAAAAAGAAAGAAAAGAGGGCAAATTGGGGGAGGGGGTAATCAGAAAAAAAATATTTTTGAAGACAGGGTCAAAGGAGAGAATAGAATAAATGGGGGGTGGGATGGGATGGAGGGAAATATAGGTAATGTTTCACAACATGACTATTATGGAAGTGTTTTGTATGACTATACATGTATAACCAAATCAAATTGCATACATTCTAAATGAAGGTGTATGGGAAGGGAGGGAGAGAATTTAGAACTCAGAATTAAAAAAAAATGTAACAAATTGTTTTTACATGCAACTGGGAAATGAGATATACAGGCGATGGGGTACAGAAACCTATATTGGCCTAAAGGAAAATATAATGGGAAAGAGATAAAAGAAGGTTGGGGGATGATAGAATGGACGGCAGATTAGGAAAAAGGCTAATCAGGATGCATGCTATCTTGGGGTGGGAGAGGGGAGAGATGAGGAGAAAGTTTTTAACTCAAAATCTTGTTTAAATCAATGTTGAAAAGTAAAAAATAAATAAATTAATAAAACAAATAATAAGGGTAAGAAAAGGAGCAGACTCTTCAAAGATATGCAAATAGGAAATGGGAAATTGTGGGTGAAGAAAAGCATTTAGGTCAATTTGGCTAACCAGAGAGTTGATGAAGACAGAAAAGTGCAATAAATTTAGAAAGGTTATGTGGACTCAAATTATGAATCCAGAGGACCTCACTCATATTTCCAGATTGAAAAATTTCTCTCTTGTATATCAGAATTTTTCTTCTGTAAAACCTGTGTATATATGGGAAGAGAGACAGAGAGAGACACAGATTGAGAGAGAGACAGAGAGAAGCCAGAAAGATAGGAGTTAGGGGGAGTACACAAAGACAAATATGTCCTACTTAAAGTATTTCCCATTCCCTTCCTTGAAAGAGTTCTACTGGTAACAAGACACTTTAGGAAAAAGAATTACAAATATCTTTCTAACAAATCTTTTTTAGTTTATATAGTGCCTACATATATATTCAGAAGATAAGGTGACATTTTTGCAAGATTACTATAAATCATGTTATGAAAGAAGTTCTTTTGTCTCCTAGAAGACAGAACTGAAAAGGAAGCAAGAGACCAGGAACACTACAGTGTGGAGCAAACTTTTCTAAACACATCCTTCCTGAGGATTCTCACTAAATACTCTCTGAAATAATCCTCTTAGCAATTTTTTCACCTGATCACTACAGATGGGCTGTGGACTTGGTACAAAGTAGCTGATGAATAGATCAATAAATATTTGTATTTATAGATTGTTTGAGGAACTATAACTAGAAAGGAGTTAGAGGTCATTCAATCCAACCCTCTTATTTTACATATGAGGAAAATGAAATATCTTGAGGACTTATCCACAGTACTACAAATAATAAGTGCCAGAGGAAGGATTTTAACTTGGGTCCTCTAACTGGAAAAAAAAAAAAAAAGTTGTTTTTTTTTAACTGTTCTACACCACCTTCTAAATGGAATAAAATCAAATCAAACTTTTTAGTTTGCAAACACTATTTACTTTTTGTTTAAGTATCCCTACTAACTAGAATGTGCTTTGTGGATAGTAAGCAGTTAATAAATAGTCACTATGTTGACATAAATTGGTAAATTTTGTGGTTTGATAACTCTTTTGTCAACTATACCCAATTACCTTATCAATAACCATTTTTTGGACCCAGGAAGACTTAGTCTCCATCCCATATCACTTCCAGAAAGTAACAATATCTCTGTTCTAGGCAAATCTCTTTAAGTAAAAGAATTTCCTCACTAGGAGTTACCTATGCCAATTAAATCTAGCTCATATATCCCTATCATGATACAACAAAACATCTTTAGCATATGATTACTTAAAGCTTTCTCTTGGGTATGCAAAAAGATTCAGGCCAAAAGAATGCACATTTTTCCTGTTTTTTTACTTAGTATGCTTTCAATTTGAAATGCCTTTTTATGTGCAGTTCATTAAAATTCATGAGATAGAGAGAAGAGTTCACTTTATTTGGAATATTATAATTTCTTTGAGGCAACCTCATATATCTTGTCTCATTCAAATATTACTTCATCTGCTGCTTACAAAATACAGAAATCCATGTTGAAGGAATCCCATCAAGGAATAATATGTGCACCAGTTTCAGTGACAGTGCTGTGTTATGAGCCAAACCCCTTTCTTTTCTTTCCTCATTAGGTTCCATATATAGAGGGTTTTTTAAATTTATATATTGTTGAAACATTAAGTCAATTGATTCTATCATGTAATTATGAAAGGAGGAGTTGTAGGGTGCAAATTCAAGAGGCATTCATTATATTTTAGCATAACAGAACAAGTTTGTAAATTCATTGTAGTCTCAAGACTAGCTGATAAAGCAGCTGTTTTATATGCTACCATGAGAGCTTATTTTGAAAAGAGCAAAGAATCAGCTGTTGGAAATGATCAAAGGTCTGGATATTTATATTATTGTGGGTCTGGCAGGTAGGTTGGTTTCAGTTATAATGGCATATCCATGGAAATGTCCCATTTACTGATAGGCCAGAAGCCTTCTTTTCCCAGTGCTGCAAAGTATGCCTTGACTCCACTGGGGTTTAGTGTCATAAGGTTTAAAAGTCAGTCAGATTATGGAATGGGGTAAGCAGCCTCCTAAGCAATTTTATTGATATCAACATTAAAAATTGATCTTTATAAACAAAATATTACTTTTTCCTTCAAAAAATTGACTTAAACTCATCTAGCTTTTGGGGAAGACCGTGATTAGGAATAGCATATGCAAAGGATACAGGACGTTTGTTGGAAGATTATGCCAGCTTTTATTCTTTATCTGGAATTCTACTGACTTTTTTGTGGCCTATAAGTTTTACAACCATTTCTAGGTATTGGATACCAGCCAGGAGCAAAAAGGGCAACTAGCAAAGACGCATAAGTGTTTGAAAAGATCTCAACTGAAGAATTAAACAGAATTAATATTCCTTTTATTAGTAAGAATAAAGAGCTGGTGACCTTCAATTGGGCAGGATAATGAAAACATTGACACGAATGACCCAATAGTTCATTACTGCACAGAAAATCTTGGCATCAAGATATGTTGTCCAGCCGAATTCATGCAGTCCTGGAGGTCTCACTCTAATAAAAGGTCAATGATACTTCTCTAAGGCAATCACTGCAGGAGCAATCACAAAATCAGGACAGAGGTCTGGAAGATGGCAGCTAAGAATTTGGAAACCTGTTACGGAGAACAGTAGAAGAGAGCAGTTTTAACATATTCCATACCAATGATGCAGGGAAGCACAGTGGGGAACTTCTTATCCTCTAGGGGAGGTAACTGTAGCAGCAAGCACCCCAACATCCCCAGGGTGGCTGCCAATACAGGTTCTTAGATCTGCTTTTGTAAAGGAAAGCAACTCAAAATGGGTTAACAAGCTTACTTTAATCAATCAAACATAGATCATAGATCATATACCTAGTTTAGGGGAAAAAGGTCAGCACCCCAAACTTCAGAGTATACAGACAGATCAAACAGACAGGCTTCCAAACTGGCCAACCTTTACATCAATACCAAATCACAGTTTTCAGAGAGGGAAGCATCAACATCTGGGTTTTCAAAGCCGAGGGGCTCTAAATGGCTACCCAGAGTCTCATCTGGTCAAATCACACAACACTTCTCAAAAGTTGAGACCCAAAGCAAAGCCTCACATCAGGAATTATATAGCCTTCTCCTGGCTCAGAGAATTTAACCACCCTCTTGACCCACTGCCCAATCACACAGCATCAAGTTGTGGTCATTCCTGAAAAGCAAGCCTCCTACCACAGGGACCACATACAGCCTATTAGGGGGCAGAGTATATTTTCAAATTAAAGAAGGTTCTCAGAGTCACTTATGCCAATAAAAGGGCCTAGGGGCAGGGAAGATCTTCAAATCTGCATTTCCATTACAGTGATCAAGGATGGAACTAAAAGACATAAGAGGCCCTGGAAGGGATATGAATAAAAATGAGGTACTTGCATTAGATCATCTCTAAGATGCCTTGTAATATGAAAATAATAAGTTAGAATTTGATTGGTCAAGATAAGGAGTGATTGAGTGACTTTTTTTCTTATTCTTCCAGAACGCAGCTAACTGCAGGTCATGACATGCAAGTGAATTGGATTTAATGACTATACAAAGTCACCAGCCACACTTTCTCATCTGAGTCATATGGTACAGTGACCAGATATAGATCAGGACAAGAGAAAGTTTTCACTTAAAGACCACCTTAACAACAATTTAGTCTGACTGTTTGACTGGCCAACAATAGGTCCACAGCCAACCTCTAATTGGTCATTAACTGGGCCCTGTTTGGCTCAGAATGAATGTAAATAGCAATTTTTTCTGTTAAGCCCAAGAAACCCTAAGGGTCTTCCTCTTCTATATCTATTTTTTTTCTTTTTTTACAAGACATTCTTTGCCTTCTTTCTCATTAAAGCCTTAAGTACTGAATGGGAGTTACCTCAGCCAAACTGAGACCTGTTAAAGACTAGAGCTTGAAAAGTTCAAGGTCACCCACTTATTCCTGGGCCATCTCTCATTTTCTTGATCTATGTCTTATCACAGGAATGAGAAAGCTCCAGAGAAAGTGAAGTTGGTGACATTGCACAGCCCTCCCTCACTTAAATCGAATTCACTTGCATATTATGGCATCACCTCCCTAATGTCATGGTTCTCTTCTAGAGGGAAGGACAGACAGTAGCAATAAACAATTCTAGGTGAGTAATGATTTTCTTTATTTTAACATCATTTGAAGGGAAAATCTGGGAGTTTCTCTTTTGCTCCTAAAAACCATAAAAATTAAAAAAGGGAAATCCATTATTCTAGAATATATATTTGGTTACTACTAAGGAAGAGATAATGTGCTGTACTTATGAATTTCAAGTATACTATTTATGCTATACTTCTTCATTTTAACTTTCACAACAAATATTTTTTGTGAGAAATATAATTTGATAATTAGCTTGATTTTACATATTGCTTAATTTTTTTTTTTCAAATGCTTTGTTGACTTCTGGTTTACATCATTCATTTCCACCAGATTTTGAGTTACAGTTATTACCCAATTTTTCCCTACCCACCACCACAGAATAGCAGTCCCACTAGATATCCCCTCATCCAATCTGCTCTCTCCCATATCTTCTCCCATACCCCCTTCAACTTTGCCATTAGGGCAAGGTGAATATCTGAGCCCCAATGCCTGGACATCTTATGAAACATTTCATTTTAAAGCTTTGATTTTCAGATCCATTCCCTTCCTCCCTTGTCACCCACTCCTTCTGAGAAGATAAGCAATTCAGTATGTGTTGTATATGTATAGCTATGCAAAACATTACCATAGTAGATATATTGTAAAAGACTGCTTATATTTCCCTCCCACCCGTCTCACCTCCCACCTGGTCCATTCCTTACTTTGATCCTGTCCATCTTTGATAGTGGGTACTTCAAAAATCCCCTCCCCCCTAGAATGCCCTCCCCTCTATCATCCCCCCCTCATCCCTCTTTCCCCTACTCTCCTGCAGGGTGAGATATCCAATGTAGTATGTATGTGATTCTCTCCTTGAGCCAACTTCAATGAGAATATGGTTTTGCCTTTTTGCCTTCCTGTTCTTCCCCTCCCCTGCAACTACTACCTCTTGCCTCTTCTACATGAGATAGTTTGCCCTACTCTTCTTACCACTTTCCTCTCTCACCTCTTAACTTCACCCCTTAAGAATCATCCCTTCTCAAAAAAAAAAAAAAGAATCATCCCTTCTCATCAAATTCAAGCTGTGCCCTCTATCCATGTACACCTGTAAACATATGCCCATATACCCTTCTCCAATTATTTTCATAATGAGAAAGGTTTCATCAGACACAGATATTGTTTTTCCATGTAGGAGTGTAAATAGTTCAACTTTGATAAGTTCCTTTTGATTTCTTTTCCTTGATTACCTTCTCAAACATCTCTTACTTCTTGTGTCTGAATGTCAAATTTTCTATTCAACTCTGTTTTTTTCATCAAGAATGCTTGAAAGTCTTCTATTCCATTGAATGACCATACTTTCCCTTGAAGCAAGATACTCAGTTTTGCTGGGTAGGTGACCCTTGGTTTCAATCCCAGCTCTTTTGCCCTCTGGAATATCATATTCCATGCCTTTCAATTCCTCGGGGTAGAAGCTGCCAGGTCCTGTGCTAATCTGATTGTGTTTCCACAGTATTGAAATTGTTTCTTCTTGGCTGCTTGGCGTATTTTCTCCTTGATCTGGGAATTCTGGAACCTGGCTATACTATTCATGGGAGTTTTCTTTTTGGGATCTTTTTCAGGAGGTGATGAGTGGATTCTATCAATCTCTATTTTGCCTTCTGGGTCTAAAATATCAGGGCAACTTTCCTTGAGAATTTCTTAAAGGATGATTTCTAGGTTCTTTCTTTGATCATGGCTTTCAGGTAGTCCAATAATTTTTTAAATTATCTCTCCTAGATCTATTTTCCAGGTCAGTAGTTTTTCCCATGAGATATTTCATATTGCCTTCTATTCTTTCATTTGTTTGGATCAGTTTAACAACATCTTGATTTCTCATAAAGTCATTAGCTTCCATTTGCTCCAGTGTTACTCTGAAGGAATTAGTCTCCTTAGTGAGCTTTTGAGATTCTTTTTTCCATCTGGCAAATTTTGCTTTTTAAGGCATTCTTCTCCTTATTGCCCTTTTGGGCCTCCTTTGCCATTTGAGTTAGTCTATTTTTTAGGGTGTTATTTTCCTCAGTCAGTCTGTTGACTCTCATTTCATACTTCACCTGCATCCTTCTCATTTCTCTTCTGAATTTTTCCTCCACTTCTCATATCTGCTTCTTAAGGTCCTCTATGGCCTGTATCCCAATCATATTATCTTTTAGGGCTTTTGGAGCAGGATTTCTGACCTCACAGTCCTTCTCCTGTTCCATGCTTCTATCCTCTTTGCCCCCAAAATAGGAGTCTAATGTTGCATTTTTCTGTTTATTTTGTTTGCTTTGCCTAGGCATGTTGCCACTTAATTACTTGACTTTTGGGCTTGTTGCCACAATAGGACTCTGCCACCAGACAGGGGAGCTTATGTCCCAAATGTTGGGGTCTTCACAACTTCAAGTTCTGGCAAGTTGGAATCCACCCCATACTTCCCCCCAGATCACAATCCAGATCCAAGCAGATTAAAGCAAGAGCAATTAACCTCCAAGACTGATGGCTGGATCTCCCTATAGTTCGCAAGACAGGAGCTGATGCTACCACTGGAACTGCAAAATGGCTAGTATGCTGTGTCTCCTCAGTGGCTTTTAGGCCCCAGGGGAGGAAGCCAGTGTGTTCCCCCAAATACTGGTCCCAAAGTCCATAGGGCACTAACCTCTCATTTTGTCCTAGGCATATCTGTTTTGATAATTCTGGAATCGCCACAGCTGCTGGTGTTCTGGGGTCCCTCCAGCTGGCTGCTGGCCTGGCAACCCTGGGGATAAAACGGTGGCCCACTAGGACCTGGGCTCTCCTCTCCATGCTAGGCTGTCAGCTCCCAGAGCACTGTGCTGGCCTTCCCTGCAGGGCTGCTGGGTTGTCCTCAGCAGGAGGTTAGTTTCTCATTGTGTGGGTGCTGGGGTTCCTGAAGTTGTTCAGAGTCCCCTTTTACATAGTTTGGAAGTGGAGTGGGGCAGAGCACTTTGGAAGTGCTGTTTCTCCTCCACCATGTTGGCTCTGCCCCCATGAATTGAATTTTTCCATTGTGATTACCTGAAATTTTCTTAGATCAGTGCATTGCCAAGAGGGGCTAAGTCTGTCAAAGTTAGTCATCACAAAATATTGCTGTTATTATGCATAATGTTCTCCTGGTTTTGCTGAATTTACTCAGCATCAGTACATGTAAGTCTTTCCAGGTTTTTTTCTCTGAAATCCATGTGTTCATAATTTCATATTGAACAATAGTATTCCATTAAATGTGTGTATATGCTTGTGTGTATGTATGTATGTGTGAATGTATATATATATATGTATATATATACATACACATACATACACACACATATATATACATATATATACATACACATACATACACACACACACACACACATATATATATATATATATATATATATATATATATATATATATATATATATCTCACATTCATATATATGAAAAACCTGTTCAGCCATTCCCCAATTGATGACCATCCTCTCAACTTCCAGCCTTTTGTCACCACAAAAATTGCTGCTCTATTTATTTTTGTACATGTGTATCCATTTCCCTTTGTCTTATGATTTCTTTCAGATACAGGCCTAGTAGTGGTATTGCTGGATCAAAGAGTATGCAAAATTTGGTTGCCTTTTGGATCTAGTTCCAAACTGCTCTCCAGAATGCCTAGATCAGTTCTCCACCAACAATGCATTAATGTTCCAATTTTCCCTGTTTTCTCCAATATTGATCATTTTACCTTTTTGTAATATTTGCCACTTTGTGGTGGTATATCAGAGTTGTTTTTATTTGCATTTGTCTAACCTGAAATGATTTAGAGCATTTTTCATGTGACTATAGGTAGCTCTAATTTCTTTATCTGAAAACTGCCTGTTTTGGGGGGCAAAGAGGATGGAAGCATGGAACAGGAGGTGGTCTGTTAGGTCAGAACTCCTGCACCAAAAGTCCCAAATGAAAATATTAGTGGGTTACAGGCCATAGAGGACCTTAAGAAGGATTTTGTAAACTGCCTGTTCATATACCTTAACATACATGAATTGGGGAATGGTTTATGCTGTAATACATTTGATTTAGTCATATATATGTGTGTGTATATATATGTATATGTATATATATGTATATATATATATAATAACATCCTTATTTCAAATATATATATATATATATATATATTTATAATAAGGATGTTATCAGAGATCCTGGCTTTGAAAAATATTTCCCAACTTTCTATTTCCCTTCTAATCTTGGTTGTACTAGCTTTGCTTGTGTAAAATAGTTTTTTAATTGAATATAATCAAAATTATCCATTTTGAATTTTATAATGTTCTCTGTTTTTTTGGTCATATATTCCCTTCTCCATAGATTTGATTGATAAACTATTCCTTGCTTTTACTTATGGTATCATATTTTATGTCCAAACCACATACCCATTTTAACCTTTTCTTGATATACCATGTAAGATGTTGGTCTATACCTACTTTTTGTCATATTGTTTTCAGATTTTTCTCAGCAGTTTTTGTTAAATAGTGGGTTCTAATCTCAGTAGCTGGGATCTTTGATTACAACCTACATTTTAAAGAAAGTGACTTAAGGTAGCCATTTTAACTTCTTCGTCTCTTTCTGGGTACTACTTGTGACTCTCTGGACTTTCTAAAAAGAGCCATAACAACAACAATGACAGTAATCACTACTACCCAAGAATAGTGACTTGCTAGAATTTATATGATACTTTGAAGTTACAAAGTATTTTGCATGCATTATCATATTTGATCACATAGTAACCTCATGGTGTAGGTCTTTAGGTATTTTGTCTCTGTTTTATAGATGAGAAAACTGGAGTAAAAAGAAAGTAAATTACTTTCCCATAAAGCAAGTGTCAGAGGCTGGATAGAAACCCAGTTCTCTGTTTCTTCCAATTTCAGTGAACTTTCCACTGCATTATCCTGTCTCCTGTGTTAGAAAGAGAGGTTGTTATGATGGCACAATGAGGTCATCCAAGTATTTTTTCTCTATTTTATACACAAAGAAAGTGAGACTCAGAGAGGTTATAACTTGATCAAGTTTCCATAGCCACTAAGCTATAGAACAAATGGATTTCTGATGGTAGAAACACAATTTTTAATCCCAAATCTACATGCCTTTCATTATATCATGCTTCTTCCCTTTGTCATTTTATCAATAAAATAACATATAGAGATAGGACTTTTCTTATCAAAGCTGGGGAATTAATTGTTGGCATCAGATATTTTCAATATCCACCAAAGATCAGAGACTTTTTATGTCATCCTGAGAACTAATTTTTCCCATGTTCTCTAGATGGTTTGCTTTTCACTTCAAAATGATGTGCAGTTGCTATATTTCCAGATGAAATTTCTGCTGTGGTGTGATTGGGAAGACAAAAAAATAGAATCTTTTTAAGGTCTCTTATGTGAATTTTAGAGGCACATTTTTTTTTACTGTCAAATAGGTGTCAAGTAGGGAAGTAATGTAAATAAGTGCCCATCCTCAAGGAACTTTTATATAGTGGTATACATGATTATAGTTTTTTTAAGCAATTGGGGTTAAATAACTTGTTGGAGGTTACATGGCTAGTCATTATTTATGTGTGGGTGCTCATTTTCTGAGGCCAGATTCAATCCTGGGTCATCCCAACTCCGAGGCCAGCACTCTCACTCACTGCACCACCTAGCTGCCCCATGATAATAGTTTTAATAGTACAGGAAACATTTCCACTCTTCTTAGGCTCATAAGTAACTTGGTTCTAAGCTATTTTACAGTAATCTGCTTCAGGATAAGCTAAATACTTCCCTGTCTACTTATATAACACCCTAAATAATTAAAATCCAGTTCTATCATTGAGTGATTATGAGCAATTCACTTGATCTTTCTTGGCCTCAGTTTCCTTATCTATACCACGTGTATAATCAATCATATTCTTTCAAGTCTGATTCACAGGGTTTTTTAAGGATCAAATACATTACTGTATGTGTGGTGTTTTAAACCATAAAACACTTAGTAAATTGGAGGTACTATTACTATTTTAGGAGGATTATTTATACTTCTCTCCTGGTTAAGAATAACTGATAGAATTGGAAAAAATAAGAAATTAACAATTGTAATACCTTGTCGTATGTGTTATCTGCTTTTAAAATATATATGAAGCTAGTATTTAGGAATATACACAGAAAGTTAGAAAATGCTTATTATATATCCCTATATTTGGAAGAGGCTAGAAGAGACCTAAGTCTGCAAGGAAACTCATTTACATTGTAATAAAACAAAATGCTAAATGATGATGATGCAATTTCCTTTGATGGTTTCATATGTTTACTCTGTGACTAAGTAAGATTCTTATTGAGGGTCACCTCTATAATTAATAAAACAAAAAATTAAATAGAAATATCAGTGAGTAAAGGGGTACTCTACAAACTCTCTAAGCAATAATAAAAATTATTATAGGGAATATACATTCCTCTAAGTGATGTAAAACTATAATCACATTAAAATATTCAGTAAGGAGATGCAGAGATTTTCTCCAAGGGCAGAAAAATGGGCTTTTGTAATGTGGCTTCAGATATGCCTGATATTAAGCACAGGTATAAACCTCCTGACAAAATAATTTTTATATTTTTAAAGCATTAACCTCTCAAAAGACATTCTTTACATTAATTTTTTCTGCATGATTAGTCTAAGATTTCATTGCAACACCAAGAATCATTATTTATATTGGCTTAATCATACACTGAAGAAAATGCTAAGGGAAAAGAAACCTGCAACTTTTCTTATTTGGGACTGGAGCAGGACTGGGTACAATTCCATTAAGTAGCATGCTTATGCCTAGTAAGCTGTCCCCATGAGATTCTACCTCCCACAAAGCTTGTTCCTACAGTGAATACAAATTACAAAGAGAGCATATTCCTGTATTCCTTGTTCTTCTGTCTCTTTATCTCTCTTTCATAGAACTGTTGAAAATTATGATGGTGAAATAATAAAATAATAAAACACAAAATTTTTATCCCTCTTTTTTTGTTCTTCTTCTAGCCCTTCCTCCCACTTTTACAGAGTAGTTTCAATAGCAACTAACATTTATGTAGTGCTTCCTGATTTTTGGTGTACTAACTTAAGGACATTATAATTGTTATGTTATTTTAACCTTACATATCTTTGGGAAGTAAGGGCTGTTATTACTCCCAATGAACAGATTAATAAGTTGTGGTAAAAAAAAAAAAAAAGAATGTATGTGCCTTTTGCTGGGTCATATAGATAGTAAGTATCTAAGGCTGAATTTTAAATGAGATCTTCATGACACCAGAGCTGGCACTCTATCCACTGTACCACATAGCTGCCCTACCTAATTCCTTTTCCCAGGTCCTAGCTAGTGTTAGAGAGGATCTAATCTTTAATAACCTGTGTAGGAAGTTAGAAAACAGCAAATGGCAAATATTAAGTAAAGAATCAGCTTAAAAGCTGAAAAAAACGTTATATTAACAGCTTGGTAATTAGCATTCTATGAGTATATTATGATTTTAGGAGCATTTTTAAAAATAATATGCATTTTTCTTCCTGCCTAGGCTTCTACACTTTAGATTACATTTGGCAAAACACATACCGTTCTGTCTAGATCAGAAATATATCTAAGAAATATATGCTTCATACTGAAATCAGAAATCATGGCTGCTAAGTTTGAGAAATTTATTCTAAATTTGTGGTTTTAAATAGTATGGGGCTTAATGCATGCTGATAAAGAATAAAATTATAGATGAAAATATTTTATAATTCTCTTTCATTATTCCAATTTCAACAAATATCTATTAAGCATATATTTAATGTAGAACATTATGCCATTTGCTGGTATGAGGGAAAGAATAATTTTCAACTTTGATGTATACATCATCTCAGAAATATGTGGTCTCCTACCATTAGTGCAAATTTCAAGTCATTCACACCTTTTCATTCTATGCAATTGTTGTCCATGTCCTATAAATTCTTGACAGGATATATACCTGATGTGCTGGGAGCCTTCCTTTCAATATCTTCACATTCTGTGCATATTAGTGGGATAGATGGATTCATAATCACTTATACTTAATTCTTAACACATAACCAGTCTGTATCTTTTTCCCAATCAAGCATTTCCCTAAAGATGTTCTATATACACTTGTCCAGTAGAGTTCTTTATGACTTGTTGTGTACTTATAGTTTCTGTATGTTTCTTGATGGTCAGCCTACAACGTTAATTATTTGGAAAATGGGGTATTAAATGACTTGCAGCTGTACAACATCACCAGAAAAAAAAAAAAACAATGATGTTAAAAAGAAAGATAAGCCTTTGTTTCAAGTAGAACTTTGAGGTAATCAAAAATACTGTTCCCTCAAATACAATCCTACTTGTATCCCCCTTCATTTTTCATTGCATTCTTTTTTCCCAATCTTTGACCAATTTATTGTATAGGTTGTTTCTGTACAAAATACATGTAATAGAGGATCAGTTTTCAGGTCTATACGTTATATAATGGAAACAGCTAAGCATTATTTATTGATTTGTGTTTCCACAATAATGAATTAGTTTGAATTTTTAATGATTATAATTTTTATTTAGGTTTCTCTGAGTCTGATGCATTCAGAACCATATTATTTGTAATCAGGATAGTCTAGAGGTCCTCATGATCTGTATGGACTCAAACATGGATCTGTGAAAAATCATGAAAAATATAGTTTGATAACAATATTTGAAGATAATTCGTTTTCTTGATAATACTGTATCCTTCTTTTAATTAAAAAAAAACTATTCTGAGGAGTCTATAGACATCCCCAGGCAATCATAGAAAATATTTAGGTTGGGGGCGGAGCCAAGATGGCTGAGTAGAACCAGCATTTCCAATGTGCTCTGCCCCGCACAAATTTCAAACAATGTGAAAGGGGACTCTGAACAACTTCTGGAGCCCCAGCACCCACTGAACGGGACAGAGAAGCTAACCTCCTGCTGAGGACAGCTCAGCAGCACTGCAGGGAGTGGCCAGCACAGCGCTCTGAGAGCAGACAGCACAGTGCACTGGGAACCAACAGTGCAGTGCACAGAGCCGAGCCCAGGTCCTCGTTTTAGCCCCAAGGTGGCCGGGTCTTCAGCCTGCTGGAGGGACCTCAGAACACCAGCAATTGTGGTGATTCCAGAATTATCAGCACAGATATGCCTAGGACAAAGTGAGAGGTTAGTGCCCTATGGACTTTGGGACCAGTATTTGGGGAACACACCGGGTTCCTCCCCTGGGGGCGAGAAGCTGCTAAAGAAACAGCTGCACAGAAGCCATTTTGCAGCGTCAGTAGTGGCTCTAGCTCCTGGTCTGTGAATTGTAGGGAGATCCAGCAATCAGTCTGGGGGTTAAATGCTCTTGCTTTAAACTGCCTGGATCTGGATTGTGGTCTGGGGGGGGAAGTTTGGGGTGGGTATCCAACTTGCCAGAGTGGGTAGAGGCTTTACAGAGGCCACACAACTGGCAGAAGTTGTGAAGACCCCACATTTGGGCAGAAGCTCCCCTGTCTGGTGGCAGAGTCCTACTGTGGCAACAAGCCCAAAAATCAAGTAATTAAGTGGCAACATGCCTAGGCAAAGGAAACAAAATTAACAGAAAAGTTCAACATTGGACTCCTATTTTAGGGGCAATGAGGCTCAAAGCATGGAGGAGGACTGTGAGGTCAGAAATCCTGCAGCAAAAGCCCCAAATGAAAATACAAGCTGGCTAAAGGCCATAGAGGACCTTAAGAAGCAGATAAGAGAAGTGGGGGGAAATTTGGGAAGAGAAATGAAAAAGATGCAAGAAAAGTATGAAATGACAGTCAACAGCCTGAGGAAAATAACACCTTAAAAAATAGACTAACTCAAATGGCAAAAGAGGCTCAGAAAGGCAATGAGGAGAAGAATGCCTTAAAAAGTCGAATTTGCCAGATGGAAAAAGTATCTCAAAACCTCACTGAGGAGATTCACTCCTTCAGAGTTAGACTGGAGCAAATGGAAGCTATTGAATTTATAAGAAATCAAGATACTACTAAACAAATCCAAACAAATGAAAGAATAGAAGGCAATGTGAAATATCTCATGGGAAAAACCATTGACCTGGAAAATAGATCCAGGAGAGATGATTTAAAAATTATTGGACTACCCAAAAGCCATGATCAAAGAAAGAACCTAGAAATCATCCTTTAAGAAATTCTCAAGGAAAATTTCCCTGATGTTTTAGACCCAGTGGGGGAAATAGAGGTTGAAAGAATCCATTAATGACCTCCTGAAAAGATGCCAGAAAAAAAAAAAAAAACTCCTAGGAATATTATAGCCAGGCTCCAGAACTCCCAGATCAAGGAGAAAATACTACAAGCAGCCAGGAAGAAACAATTTCACTATTGTGGAAACACAATCAGAATAGCCCAGCACCTGGCAGCTTCTACACTGAGGGATCGAAGAGCATGGAATATGATATTCCAGAGGGCAAAAGAGCTGGGATTGAAGCCAAGGGTCACCTACCCAGCAAAACTGAGTATCTTGTTTCAGGGGAAAACATAGTCATTCAGTGGAATAGAGGACTATCAAGCATTCTTGATGAAAAAAACTGAGTTGAATAGAAAATTTGACATTCAGACACAAGAAGCAAAAGATGCTTGAGAAGGTAATCAAGGAAAAGAAATCAAAAGGAACTTATCAAAGTTGGACTATTTACATCCCTACATGGAAAAACAATAGCTATGTTTGATGAAACCTTTCTCATTATGAAAATAATTGAAGAAGGGTACATGGCATATGTTCATAGGCATACATGGATAGAGGGCACAGGTTGAATTTGATGGGAAGGGATGATTCTTTTTTTTTTGCAGGGCAATTGGGGTTCGGTGACTTGCCCGGAGTTACATGCCTGGGTTTTTGTTGGTGTGTTGGGTGTCTGGGGCCGGATCCAGGCTCGGGTCCTTCAGGCTCCGGGGCCGGTGCTCTGCTCACTGTGCCACCTAGCCGCCCCAAGGAAGGGATGATTCTTAAAGGGTGAAGTCAAGAGGTGAGAGAGGAAAGTGGAAAGAGGAGATGGAGAGAGACAGGGTAGGGTAAACTATCTCATGTAGAAGAGGCAAGGGGAAGTAGTTGCAGGGGAGGGGAAGAACAGGAAGGCAAAAAGGCAAAAGCATATTCTTATTGAAGTTGGCTCAAGGAGAGAATCACATACATACTAAATGGAATATCTTACCCTCACTCACTCTCCTGAGTAGGGGAAAGGGGGATGAGAGGGGGGATGATGGAGGGGAGGGTATTCTGGGGGGAGGGGATGTTGGACGTACCCACTATCAAAGAGGGACAGGGTCAAAGTAGGGAATGGACCAGGTGGGAGGTGAGACGGGTGGGAGGGAAATATAAGCAGTCTTTTACAATATATCTATTATGGTAATGTTTTGCATAGCTATACATGTACAACACATACTGAATTGCTTATCTTCTCAGAAGGAGTGGGTGACAAGGGAGGAAGGGAATGGATCTGAAAATCGAAGTTTTAAAATCTCATAAGATGTCCAGGCACTGGGGCTCAGAGATTCACTTTGCCCTAATGGCAAAGTCGAAGGGGATATGGGAGAAGATATGGGAGAGAGCAAATTAGATGAGGGGATACCTAGTGGGACTGCTATTCTGGGGTGGTGGGTAGGGAAAAATGGGGGAAAATGTAACTCATAATCTGATGGAAATGAGTGATGTAAACGAGAAGTTAATAAAGCATTTGTTTAATTAGAAATAAAAAGAAAGTATTTAGGTCATAAAAATTGATGGTTAAGAATTCTGATCTGTGGGGCACCCCTCTTTTTTTGAATTCAAAATTAGACATCCTGCATATCAGTGGTCATCACCTTTGGCACTAACAGATTTTACTTGATACTAATAATCATAATAATTTCATTAATAAATAGTGTGTCAAAGAGCAAAAATATATGCAAAGAGAATGATGTTAAGATGACATATCAACTTTTTGAATTGCAGCTCTAGTTTTTTCAAAGTGGGAAAACCCATGTAAGCATATGTTAACAAGATGGAAAAGGAAAAAATGAGTATATAATTTAGAAAAATAGAAAAATCTGAATAGAAGATAAAATGGACAGATAAAATGCTAAATTACATATAAAATTAAAATGTGGTTCTTTGGAAAGACCAATAAAAGCATTGAGAAATGAAATATGTTTCATACATGCAAAAATAATATGTGGTAGATATATCCCAAGTACTTTTCTGTGGTATCAAGTAACTTCAAATAAAAGTAGATGCTTAAAACCTGGAGATTGGCTAGAAAATATTATAATATGCAAATGTAATGGGATCTGTTGCTATTCAATCATTTTTAGTTGCATCTGTCTCTTTGAACCTCATTTAGGATTTTCTTGGCAAAGATACTGTAGTGGTTTACCACTTCCTTCTCCAGTTCATTTTACAAACAAGGAAGCTAAGCCAAACAGGGTTAAGTGACTTACCTAGGGTCAAATTGCTAGTAAGTGTCTGAGGCAAGATTTGAACACAGGAAGATAAATCTTCTTGACTTCAAGGCTGGCTCCTTAACCTATCTACCTGCCCACAATGGAAAGTGGAATCTTACTTTCTATAAAATAGCTAGTGTTTTTTTTTTAATATTTTGAAATTTATAATGCATTATGCATATAAATTTATTTGATATAATGAATAAATGAAAAAATATATATATATAAATGGATATACTGTTTGACAATTTACAAAACATTTTATATATGGTATCTCATTTAATTCTCACAACCCCTTGAGATTAGGTGCTATTATTATCCCTATTTTATAGCTGAGAAAAGTAAGGCTGAGTGAGTGACTTGCTGAATGTTAGTAGTTGGCAATTAGTTAGGTATTACAATCTAAATCTGTACTTGAACACAATTTTTCTTGGCTCTGAGTCCTATGCTTTATTCACAAAGACATATAACTGCCAAAAGAAAGGTTGAATTTGAAGAATTCAGATAAGCATAGGCAGATATATGAATCAATGAAGAATAAAGTAAGCAGAAACTGAAAAACAGAATACTCCATATTGTAAATGTTATAAATGGAAAGAACAACAAGAAAAAGCAATTGAATGGTATGTAATTATAAAAAATACCTTGTCTCAAAAGAAGATATATAAGAATGTATGAAATGGAATTTTCCTGTACTGCTACAAATGGCAAAAGGAAACCTACTTCTTCAGGGAAATATTTCCATTTGCATTGGAAATTCAAGAATATAGTTTTTTCGCTGACAGTGATCTACAGATTAAGTCAATCATTACTTTTTTATCTGCATTCAAAAATCCATGAAAGTTTCCTTGCATTAGTTCTTAAAGTAGATTATTCAAAATTTGTGATGTACTATGTTCTGTGAGAACTGTGATCCTTAAGTTGTCTTTGTATACATTGCCTCTATTATCACCTGCTTTGGCTTGTATAGAATCCATATGTTCCTTTACAATTTTTGTCTTTTCCTTACAGTTTTCAAAGTTTTATTTCATTTCTGCATTTTTTGTCCAAATGCTTTATTAACTTCTGGTTTGCATCATTCATTTTTGCCAGATATTGAGCTACAATTTTCTCCCTGTTTTTTGCTTAAACACTACCACAGAATAGCAGGCCTACAGGATATCCCCTCCTCCAATCTGCTCTCTCCCATATCTTCTCCCATACCCCCTTCGACTTTTCCAGTAGGGCATGGTAAATCTCTATGCCCCAATTAATGTATATCTTATTTCTCAATTAAATGTAAAATACTATTAATAATAGAATTTATATATTTTAAACATTTGATTTTAAAACTTTAAATTCCAGATTCATTCCCTTCCTCCCTTGTCACCCACCCTCACTGGGAAGATAAGTAATTCAGTATATGTTGTACATGTGTAGCTATGCAAAACATTACCATAATAGATATATTGTAAAAGACTGACTATATTTCCCTACCACCTATCCCACCTCCCACTTGTTCTATTCTCTACTTTGATCCTGTCTCTTTTTAAAAGTGTGTGCTTCCAACATCCCTCCCCCCCAACCTGCCCTACCTTCCATCTTCCCCCCTCACATCCCCTTCCCCTCTACTCTCCTGTAGGTTCAGATATCTTATTTAGTATGTATGTCATTCTCTCCCTAATCCAAATTCAATGACAATAAGTTTTGCCTTCCTGTTTTCCCCCTCCATTGTAGCCATTTGCCCTTGCCTCTTATTTATGGGGTAGTCTACCCCATTCTGTCTCTCCCTATCTCCTCTTGTTATATTCCTGTCTCACCTCTTAATTTCACCTTTTAAGTATCATCCATTTCTATCAAAATTGACCTGTGCCCTGTATCTATGCATACCTGTAAACCTATATACACACATTCACATATGTCTTCATATGCCCATATACCCTTCTTCAAGTATTTTTATACTGAGAAATGTTTCATCAGTTATAATTATAGTTTTTCATTGTAGGAATGTAAATAATTCAACTTTGATTAGTTCTTTATAATTTCTTTCCCTGTTTGCCTTCTGAAGCTTCTCATGATTCTTGTATCTGAATGTCAAATTTGCTATTCAACTCTGGTTTTTTCATCAAGAATACTTGAAAGTAGGGGCGGCTAGGTGGCGCAGTGAATAGAGCGCCGGCCCTGGAATCAGAAGGACCTGAGTTCAGAGCCGGCCTCCGACACTTAATACAAACAAACAAAAAAAAAAAACCTAGCCGTGTAACCTTGGGCAAGTTAAAGCAATTGCCCTAAAGGGGCGGCTAGGTGGCTCAGTGAGTAAGAGTGCCGGCCTCGGAGTTTGGATGACCCGCGAGCAGATCTGGCCTCAGAAAATGAGCACCCATGCATAAATAATGACTAGCCATGTAACCTTGAGCAAGTTACTTAACCCCAATTGCTTTAAAAAAAAAAAAAAAAGAATACTTGAAAGTCCTCTATTCCACTGAATGCCCATATTTTCCCCTGACACATGATACTCAATTTTGCTTGGTACGTGGTGATTCTTGGTTTTAAGCCCAGCTACTTTGCCTTCTGGAATTTCATATTCCAAGCCCTTTGATCCCTCAGTGTAGAAGCTGCAAGATCCTGTGCTATACTGATTGTGTTTCCATAATATTCAAATTGTTTCTTCCTGACTGCTTGTAATATTCTCTCCTTGATCTTGGGATTCTGGAACCTGGCTGTTATATTTCAAGGAGTTTTCTTTTCGGGATCTTTTTCAGGGAGCAATTGTTGGATTCTTTCACCCTCTATCTTGTCCTCTGGGTCTAAAACATCAGGGAAATTTTCCTTGAAAATTACTTGAAGGATTATTTCTAGGTTTTTTCATTGATCATGGCTTTCAGGTAGTCCAATAATTTTTAAATCATCTCTCCTAGATCTATTTTCCAGGTCAGTGGTTTTTCCCATGAAATATTTCACATTGCCTTTTATTGTTTCATTTTATTTGGATTTGGTTAACTGCATCTTGATTTCTCATAAATTCACTAGCTTCCATTTGCTCCAGGCTATTTCTGAAGGAATGATTCTCCTCAGTGAACTTTTGAAATTCTTTTTTCCATCTGGCAAATTTGGCTTTTTAAGGCATTCTTCTCCTCATTCATTGCCTTTTTGAGCATCTTTTTGCCATTTTAGTTAGTCTATTTTTAAGGTGTTATTTTCGTCAGTTAGGCTTTTGACTCTCATTTCCTAATTTTTTTGCATCTTTCTCCTTTTTCTCCATAATTTTTCCTCCACTTCTCTTAATTGCTTCTTAAGGTCCTCTATGTCCTGTAACCTGCTCTTATTTTTCTTTGAAGATTTTGGTGCAGGATATCTGACTTCACTGTATTCCTCCTATTCCATGCTTTGATCTTTTTTGTCGCCAAACTATTAGTGTAAAGTTGGGGTACTCTGTTTATTTTGCTTCCTTTGCCTACTCATGTCACCACTCAGTCACTTGACCCCTGTGCTTTTTTGCCACAGTAGGACTCTGACACCGGAGAGGGGGGCTTCCATCCTAAACCTTGGGGTTTTCTCAGCTGCAGGAGCTATTAGTTGGGTGCCCTCTCTGAAGCATCCACATGCTCTGGTAAGTTGGACACACACACACCCCAGCACCTCCACTCCAGACTGAAATCCTGATCCAAGGAAGTTAAAGCAAGAGCAATTAGCCTCAAGACTGGTCATTTGGTCACCCAGCAATCTGCAGGCCTGGACCTGAACCTGTAATGTGGCACTGGCTATGCTGGGGCATCTCAGTAGCTTCTCCCCCTGGGGGAAAAAGCCATGCACTCCCAACTACTGGTCCCAAAGGCCATGTTGCACTGAACTCTCACTTTGTCCTTGGCATATATGTGTTGATAATTCTGGAAATGCCACAGATGCTGGTGTTCTGTAATCCCTCCAGCAGTCTGCTAGTCAGACTGCCATGGGGCTAAAACCTCTGGCTTACTTGGGGCTGGGGTCGGCTCCCAGGGTGCTGCACTGGCTGCTCCCTGACAGACTGCCAGGCTGTATGCAGAAGGAGGCTAGCTTCTCTGAGTCATTTTCTGGGTTCTGTAGGTCCAAAGTTTGTTCAGAATCCCCTTTTACATCAGTTGGAAGTGGAGAGAGCCAGAGCTGCATGGCATTCCTATTTCTTCTCTTCCATCTTTACCTCATTTATGTATTTTTTAAAAGTTTCAAATCCATCATTTTCTCTTTCAGAATTTTTCCTTTTAAAATATTCTCCATGGGGGGCGGAGCCAAGATGGCTGAGTAGAGACGGCTCATCCAGGCCACTCTGCCCCCGGATTCCCTACAAACTGTGTAGAAGGGAGCTCTGAGCAACTTCTGGAGCCCCGGAGCCCACAGAGCAACACAGAGAGACTGGCCTCCCGCTGGGGACAGCCCAGCAGCCCTGTGGGAGGGACCAGCACGGTGGTCTGGGAGCCAGCAGCACGCAGTGCATTGAGGGCAGGGAGCCGAGCCGAGCCAAGTCAAGCCCAGGTCCACATGAGATGAGTCCAGGTCCGTGTGGGCCAGGGTTTTAGCCCCAGGGTGGGGGGCCAGTGGCTGGCTGGAGAGACCCCAGAATACCAGCAGCTGTGGCAATTCCAGAATTGTCAACATGGACATGCCTAGGACAAAATGAGAGGTTAGTGCCCTATGGACTTTGGGACCATTATTTGGGGAATGCATTGGCTTCCTCCCCTGGGGGCTGGAGGCCTCTGAGGACACACACCATTTTGTGGTTTTTCAGAGGCAGCTCCAGCTCCTGGCCTGTGAACTGTGGGGAGATCCAGTGGTCAGTCTTGGGGGGTAACCGCTCTTGCTTTGACCTCCCTGGATCTGGATTGTGGTCTGGGGTGGAGGTCGTGGGTGGGCTCCCGGCTTCCAGAAGCAGAAGTTGTCCCCCACTCCTTTTGGGCGGGGGTTCCCGTCTGGCAGAGGAGCCATGGTGTGGCAACAAGCCCAGAAGTCAAGTAATTAAGTGGCTACATGCCAAGGCAGGGGAAGCAGATTAAACAGAAAGATGAAACCCTAGACTCCTGTTTTGGGGGCATGGAGAGGGAAGGGGACTGTGAGGTCAGAGGTCCTACGCCAAAAGCCCCAGGGGAAAGCATGAGCGGGATGTAGGCCATAGAGGACCTTAAGTGGAGGAAAAATTGGAAAGACAAATGAGAAGGATGAAGGAGAAGTGTGAAATGAGGGTCGGCAGCCTGACTGAGGAAAACAGCACCTTAAAAAATAGACTAACTCAAATGCCAGAGGAGGCCCAAAGGGGCAATGAGGAGAAGAATGCCTTAAAAAGTCGAATTTGCCAGATGGAAAAAGAATCTCAAAAGCTCACTGAGGAGATCCATTCCTTCAGAGTTAGACTGGAGCAAATAGAAGCTAATGACTTTATGAGAAATCAAGATGCTGTTAAGCAGATCCAAACAAATGAAAGATTAGAAGGCAATGTGAAATATCTCATGGGAAAAACCACTGACCTGGAAAATAGATCCAGGAGAGACAATTTAAAAATTATTGGACTACCCAAAAGCCATGATCAAAGAAAGAAAATAGAAATCACCCTTAAAGAAATTCTCAAGGAAAATTGCCCTGATGTTTTAGATCCAGAGGGCAAAATGGGGGTTAAAAGAATCCACAGATCACCTCCTGAGAAAGATCCCAAAAGGAAAACTCCCAGGAATATTATAGCCAGGTTCCAGAATCCCCAGATCAGGGAGAGGATGCTACAAACAGCCAGGAAGAAACAATTTCAATATTGTGGAAACACAATCAGAATAGCCCAGGACCTGGCAGCTTCTACACTGAGGGATCGAAGGGCATGGAATATGATATTCCAGAGGGCAAAGGAGCTGGGAATGAACCCAAGGGTCACCTACCCAGCAAAACTGAGTATTTTGTTTCAGGGGAAAATATGGTCATTCAGTGGAATAGAGGACTTTCAAGCATTCTTGAGGAAAAAACCAGAATTGAATAGAAAATTTGACATCCAGACACAAGAAGCAGGAGATGCCTGAGAAGGTAATCAGGGAAAAGAAATCAAAAGGAACTTATCAAAGTTGAACTATTTACATTCCTATATGGAAAAACAATAACTGTGATTGATGAAATCTTTCTCAGTATGAAAATATTGGAAGAAGGGTATATGGTCATATGAATACATATGTGAATGTGTATATATGTTTACAGTTAAACATGGATAGAGGGCATAGGTTGAATTTGTTGGGAAGGGAGGATACTCAGGGGGTGAAATTATGAGGTGAGAGAGAAAAGTGGCAGATAGAGATGGGGAGAGACAGGGTAGGGTAAACTGTCTCATGTAGAAGAAGCAGGGGGAAGTGGTTGCAGGGGAGGGGAAGAATAGGAAGGCAAAAAGGCAAAACCACATTTTCATTGAATTTGTTTCTGGGAGAGAATGACATACATACTGAATGGGATATCTCAACCTTCAGTGGGATAGGGGGAAGGGGGATGAGAGGAGAGATGATGGATGGGAGGGCGTTCTTGGGGGTAGGGGAGGTTGGAGCTACCCACTATAGAAGAGGGACAGGATCGGGTGGGGAGTGTACCAGGTGGGGCGTGGGATGAGTGGGAGGGAATTGTAGGCGGCCTTGTACAATGTATCTACTGTGGCAATGTTTTGCATAGCTAGACATGTACAACATATACTGAATTACTTGTCTTCCCAGAGGGAATGGGTGACAAGGTAGGAAGGGAATGGATCTGAAATTCGAGGTCTTGAGACTAAATGTTTCAAATATACATAAATACTATTGTTAATGCTCTTTTGCTTGTAATTGGGAGATAAGATGTGGAGGCATTGGGACACAGAGATTCATCTTCCTCTAATGGAAAAGTGGAAGGGGGTATGGGAGAAGATATGGGGGGGAGCAGATTGGAGGAAGCAATATCTTGTGGGACTGCTATTTTGGGAGGGGAAAAACGGGGGGGGGGGAAATGATTGTAACTCAAAATCTGGAGGAAATGAATGATGTGGAACAGAAGCTAATAAAGCATTTGTTTAAAAAAATAAAAAAATAAAATATTCTCCATGGTGAGTTCTATTTTTTTATGTCCAGTTTTTTGCCTTCTTTTCCTCTGCTCTGAAACCTGATTTCAGACCTTATTTCAACCTTCACATATTCTTTTAAGAGATTTGCTTGCTATTATTCCATGATCTCTAGGGAATTCACAGAAATCTTTTTGATTAAAGATTCTGAGCACATTTTCCTTCAGAGTATAATATTTGCTAAAATTTCTTTGGTCTCTTGAAATTATTCATTTTATTTTCTTTCATGAGAGTTGCATGCTGATAATGAAGGCCTATACTTCCACCCTTGGACTTCTTGTCTGTGAGTCTTTTCTTTATATTTCAGGTAATTGTTTTCTTGTTTTGTTTTTGCTAGTTTGCTTTCAAATTCTTCTTAACTACTTCCCTTTCTATAACTATACAAAGTCGCTACCCTTACCAATCCTCAGAACTATATAGTTGGGATTGTTGGAAATCTAACTGTTTCCCCTCTGAGAGTAAAGATCAAGGTAAAGACTGGCCTCTTATAAGTTTCAAGAAACCTTTACCTTGGGGGATGGCTAGGTGGTGAAGTGACTAGAGTATGGGCCCTAGAGTTAGGAAGACCTGAGTTCAAAACCAGCCTCAGACACTTAACACAAAATTAGCATGTGACCTTGGCCAAGTCACTTAACACCAATTGCCCTACCTTCCCCCCTATAAAAAACAAAATCTAAAAATAAATAAATTAAAATAAAATTTAAAAAGAAAGAAACTTTTACCTTTGCATAAAAGTCCCATATTTTTAGCCTGCTATTTGTTGTACTGTGTTGTCTTCATTACTGGACTCTTTTGCACCCCTTTTTCCCTCAGGTCTCTTTGTCAAATTAGTGTCTTCTACTTTTAGAGTTTGAGGGTAAGTTAGTCTGAGTTGCTGCTTTTAGAGAACCATGCAGAGACCTCCATAGACAGACCTTGAAATTCAAAACCTTTGAGTTTGTTCCCAATGAAAGTGGCCATAAGGCGCATAGGTTGGAGGTGGAGACACTAAAATAAAACATTTAGATATTGAAAATGCAGCATTCAATTATTTTTTCATGTGACTTTTTTCATGGCCAAGAATTATACCTTCCTTTTGTGTAGATGTATATTATATGATGAATGTTCCCAACCCATTTTTGCATGATCAAGTTTGCGGACAAATGCTGCATTATTTTGTTAATCATGTAACCTGGAAAATTTAATTTTACTTTTAACTTATACTATTACATAAATAAAATTAGTCTATACTTGTAATTTACCTAAATTATTTTTAAATATCATTACCAACATATTATTCAGATGCCTTTGGGTAGTATGTATGTTGCTCTTTATTACCTCCGGGATCAAATCCAAACTTCTCAGTTTGATGTTTCAAGCCTTCTACAACCTGGCTCCAATCTAACTTTCTAGAATTCTTATGTTATTCTATAGTACCCCTCTTCATTCAATTCCTATGTGATTCAAAATTGTTCTTGTTTTTAATTTATCTCCTATTTCTGTGTCTTTGTGCAAACTTTCTCTTATGTCTTGAATGCATTCCCTCTTACCCCCTCACTTTTAGAATCCCTAATTTTATTTTTTTTTCTTGAGCTCAGCTTTAGTTGCTTTCTATATGAAACATTTTTAATTCTTCCCCGATTCCCAGCTACTATTGTCATCTTCCCCCAAAATTGTCTTGTATTTAATTTGTGTTTTCCAAATGGACATATGGACACACATATGCATATATGCATATGCATTTATGTTTGTATGCTTATGTAGCAGTTCCTCTGATCTACTCTCCCCAGAGAAAGGTTAATATTTTGAGGTTCCTGGAGTAACCTATGGGTTAATCATTCTACAATCATAAATCTGCATGGTGTGGTAAAACAATACATAGAAAATATCCCTCCTCCATACTCTGAGCTACATTCTCACACAAACAGACATAAAATCCATGGAAAAAGTGTTACCAGACTTAGAGTAAATTGGTAGAGGCAAACTGTAGGACATAATATATAATAAGGTAACTTACAATTACTCTTTTTTGGGGGGGGGGGAAGGCAGGGCAATTGGGGTTAAGTGACTTGCTCAAGGTCACACAGCTAGCAAGTGTTAAGTGTTAGAGGCTAGATCAGAACTCAGGTCCTCCTGACTCCAGGGCCAGTGCTCTGTTAACTGTGCCACCTCTCCACTCCTAACATTACTCTTATGGTCGTGTTTGGAAGTCCTTGGGATTCTCCCTGACAGTAAACCTGCAGAAATTATGTCAAAAATTATAAAACAATTTTCACAGCAATAAATATATATCTAAATGGAGAAATATGAATTACTTATAACTGGGTTGGATCAATATGACAAAAATGATAATACTAACTAAATTAACTTACATAGTGCCATAGCAACCTACAAGTGAATCACTTTATAGAGCTAAAAAATTAATAACAAAATTAATCTAGACCAATAAAGTTTATAGAATGTCAAGGCAATGAATAAAAAAAATAGTAGTACCAGACTGCAAATTATATGACAAGTTATGGTATATAAATGTGATGGATTACTGTTCTCCTGTAAAAAATAATGAAGTGTGCCTTCAGAAAAAAAATGCTGAGGAAACTTGTATTAACTGATGCAAAATGAAGTCAGCACAATGAGAACAATCTGCAGAGCAACAGCAATATTGTAAAGGTAATGAACTATGAAAGAATTAGGAACTCATCAATAAAATAATCAATCACATTTCCAAAAATTCATGATGAAACATGTTATCCACATCACGAAAGTAAGATGATGGATTCAGAGGGCAGATTGAAGCACATTTTATACTTTTCATTTTTTTTTAGGTTAGCAGATAATGAAGTTATTTGTCTTATATGACCATACTTTTTTTTTGTTTAGCATGGCTAGTGTGTGTGTGTGTGTGTGTGTGTGTGTGTGTGTGTATGCTCGAGTCTGTGCTAAGTGTCTTAGGGCGGATTTGAACACAGGTCCTCCTGAAACCAGGGCTGATGCTCTATTCACTGCACACTTAGCTGTCCCATTGACCATACATTTGGGAAATGCTCTTTGTCTTGTCTTTTCAGTAAGTTAGGGAAGGCAAGAGGAAAGTAAAAATTTTAAAGTGAAAATAAAATAAATTTTAATTAAAAAAAAAAAACACTTCAAGCATCAAATTCCACAGAAAGCATTTCTGATTACTTCTGCTGAAAGTACTATAGCTATCTTTATCCATGTGAATAGTCTATATATGTACATCTTATCTATGTACATGCTATCTCTGTTAAAATGCAATCTCTTTAAGTAAAAGAACCATTCCACTTTTGATTTTGTATGCCCAGTGCTTAGAACAGTGATCCAAGTTTCCCCTGCAATAATCAAGAACCACACAGAAGTGAGGCCATGTAATTGTATAGGAAACCACAACTTTTGGGGAAAATAAAAACAGGGTAGTATGAGAAGGGAGGTTTGATTGCTCCTTTTTTTAACTCTTTTCTTGCCTTCCCTGACTTTGGGACATTGACACAGAGACCAAGACACAAGCACCATCTCCTTTGTTTCCCATGTTTATACATCCAACTCAAAGGCAATATATCATATTCTTAAACACTTTCTCTGAGTTTTGCAATGCTTTGTGTTAGACTAAATATTTCAGTTCTATGTAGTGCGAACTTTTGAAAGAAAATCTTGCAGGACAAACAGGAGGAGGTTACTGGGAGGAAACTGGACAGAGGTTTCCTAGGTGAATAGCACTTAATTTTCCTTGTTGAGTCTAATAAAACTCAGAGTCACAATGAAAAGAGTAACCACATCTTATGAACATGTTTTTGCATGGAGGAGATAGTGTGGCAGTCATTTATTAAGGAAAGGCAATCCAGGTGCAGAACAGGGCAGAGCAGTAGCTTTTTCAATAATTTTCTGATATTTCTAATCTAGAATCAAAATCCTGTCATTCTGGGCTTTTTTAAGTTGTTCTCCTCCCTGGTTCACTATTGTTTCTCCTATTTCCCTCTCCTTAACACCAAGATAACCTAAGCTGAGTTCCACCTGGTGGGTAAATCCAATGTTACATCACCTTTTTAAATAACTGATAAAATGATATATTATATTGACAGAAGTCCTAGTAGTTCAGTTACAGCAACTGAAGTATCAGGAGTCATGTGTGGCACCAAATACATATATAGTCTACACATGAGTCACAGTAAAAAATAAAATTACTCCACAATGTGCTAACGTGCTCATCTTCCTTATTTATGCCTGAGGAAAGACTGTCTGCTAGACATACACACCCACACAATTCTTCATCTCTTAATAGCCTTCGGCATATCAGGACTGATGCCCTTGAGCAAATAATCAGCCTCTGATATGAGAGGCCTGTCCTCTAAAAAAAAAACCTATTAAGTGATGGCAGACATTGCCCTGGAGCTTATTAAAATTGGATTTCATAATTCCCAGTTATACCCTCGGGCTGTCCTAAAGAAAGACAAACAAACCAACAAACAAAAAAAATGGCATTGGGGAAGCAGAGGAGGGCCACAAGTCCAAATGAGAAAAAAACAAATTATATTAGAATAAATTTTATTTGCAGAACTTTTTAATATTTTACTATCTTTTCTTCCTTTTATGGGATTGCTAGATTGATTAAAATATTCTACTCATATTATAAATACGGATAATACCCACAATTCATTGTTATAATGAGCTAAACTGTGTAGAAGGCAGCAGGGATATCTTTCTCAGTATCAAAAAGTCAAAAGTTAGAAGAAACCTGAAAGGTCATCCTGTTCACCCCCCTCACTTTTCAGATCAGAAAACAAGCTAGAGATAAGACTAACTTGCCCATGATCACATTAGTAGTTAGCAATTTGGCCACAGATAACGTAACTTTAAATCCATCTTTCTTTCTATTATGCCATACTGCTTCTTACAGGACAGAAGCTCAGGGAATGAATCTTAAATAATTTTCTCCTCTAGACTGAAAAATAACATCTTTTAAACAATTTATAAATTCTTAACCTGAAATTTTGTCAATGTGGGTATCCTATCAAAGTGATGTAAAGCAAGATTCCAGTATCTGAGAGGTTTTAAAATATCCCAATGAGATCATTTTTCTGACAATGAAGTACATAGATATGGAAAAACATCACTTTAGGGATGTTTCTATTTCTCTTGTCTAATCAAACTAAGTTATTATACTATTATCACTTCCATGGCTGTCTCAAATGCTATTACAATCAATGGGAGCTAAAATTGGGTGAAATCAAGGGACTAGTTTAGATCATAAAGGAAATACTGATAGCAAACATGGATAATGCTTTCCTCTCTCCCTCCCTATTTCCCTCCTTTTCCTTCTTCACTCATCTCTCACTTTTCCTTCCTTTCTTCCTTTCTTCCTCCCTCCCTCCTTTTCTTCCTTCCCACCTTCCTCCCTCTCCCCCTCCCTTGCTATACTCAAACACACTGGTTAAGGAATTAATTTGTTTAAAAAACTCTTTAAGGCATTTAAGTTACAGATCCAGGCACATGGATTCATGGAAGATATAACTCTCAATTGAGAAATTTCTCTCTACCAATGAAGAATAACTATTCTAGTGGCCAAAATGTTCAAAAAGTTGATTTCTGCATGGTGAAGTCATGTTATTTTCTCACAGTGATATAGATAATATGGTCATCCTAACTTTCAAGTGGGTTCCACTATGCCACCCTATTTCTACTACATTATAGGTTGAGGTAGTAGTAGTAATTTAGGTTTACATAGTATTTAAGAGTTTATAAAGCTCCTTCCTTAGAATAATCCTGTTAAATAGGCAATTAAAGTATTACTATTCTTATTTTATTGGTGAAGAAATGGAAATTTAAAAACATAAAGTCATGAAGCAGCAAGTGACAAAAGTCATAATTTAAGCCTTTGTCACAAAAAATACAATTGTAAAAGACCTCAGTGGTCATCCACTCAGTCCAATATGTACTATTAGGTTGTTTTCCTTCTTATAGGTGGTATAGTAGATATAACACAAACCTATAGTCAGGAAATCTGAATCCAAACCTAGTTTCACACATTTATTAGCTGTGTGACTCCAGATGAATCACTTAACTTCTGTTTACATCAGTTTCCTCAATTGTAAATTGGGGATAATAATTATAGCACAAACAAGGTTTTTATAAAGACTAAATTAGATAACATTTGTAAAAATAATGCACTTAGAACAGTGCATGGCACATAGGTGATATAGAAATCTTTATTCTCCTTGCCCCATACCACCCATTATTTTTAGGGTCTGTAAATAAGACTTATTTATCTTCCTTTTGTACTCTAATACTTTAGGAGAGGAACCTAAACAGATTCTGGAGTGACAGAATCCACTTGGAGACAGAACTTGGCAGAATCCAGCCCAGGAAAGTGTCCAGTGGGTCCAGACAGGGGGAGCGTGGAGCATGTGGGGTCTGTAAAGCTCAGACTTGAGAGCAAACAAGCAGACAACACGAGAGAGAGAAGAAGCCCCAGTAGGCTGACTTACTGAAGACGAATCACATGGAAATGTCACAGACATGTCATGAGGGCAAAGGAGAAATGATTGTGGCCAGGTAAGAGAGGGCTTAGGGCACCCAGAAGAGACAGCAGCTTCTTCTGGGACTATCAGGACCCAGTCTGGAAGTGTAGAAATTCCTTGCCCGGGCAGAGCCAAGATGGCAGAGTAGAAACAGCACTTCCAAGGGGCTTTCTCCGACACAACTTCAAAATCATGTAAAAGGGGACTCTGAACAAATTCTGGAGCTCCCGCACCGACAGAATGACACAGAGAAGCTAACATCCCATTGAGGAAAGCCTAGCAGCACTGCAGGGAGCAGCCAGCACAGCACTCTGGTAGCATTCAGCACTGCACTCTGGGAGCAGGACCCAGGCCCGCTTGAGTTTCGGTTTTAGCCCCAGGGTGGCCGGGCCAGAAGCCAGCTGGAGGGACCCCAGAACACCAGCAGCTATGGCGATTCCAGAATTATCAACAGAGATATGACTAGGACAAAGAGAAAAGTTAGTGCCCTATGGACTTTGGGACCAATATTTTGAGACATATTGGCTTCTTCCCCGAGGGGCAAAAAGGAGCTGAAGAAACACAGCAAGTCGCCATTTTGCAGCTTCAGTTACAGCTTCAGCTCCTGGCCTACGAACTGCAGGGGGATCCAGCAATCAGTCTGGGGGTAATTGCTCTTGCTTTAACTTCCATGGATCTGGACTTTGGCCTGGGGTTTTGGTCTTGGGTGTATGATGAGCTTGCCAGAGAGTGTGGAGGCTTGACAGAGGCAACACAATTAATACCTCTGGCAGTTGAGAAGACCCCAATGTTTGGGACAGAAGCTCCCCTGTCTGGTGGCAGAGTGCTACTGTAGCAACAAGCCCAAAAGTCAAGTAATTGAGTGGCAACATGCCTAAGCAAAGGAAACAAAATAAACTGAAAAATTCAACATTAGACTCTTATTTGGGGGGCAAAGAGGATCGAAGCATGGAACAAGAGGAGGACTATGAGGTCAGAAACCCTGCCCCAAAAGCCACAAATGAAAATATGAGTGGGTTACAGGCCATAGAGGACTTTAAGAAGGATTTTACAAACCAAATAATAGAAATGAAGGAAAATTTTGGAAGAGAAATGAAAAGGATGCAGGAAAAATATGAAATGAGTGTCAAGAGCCTGACTGAGGAAAATAACACCTTAAAAAATAGACTAACTCAAAAGGCAAAGGAGGATCAAAATGGCATTGAAGAAAAGAAAGTCTTAAATATCCAAATTTGCCAGATGGAAAAAGAATCTCAGAAGCTCACTGAGGAGATTCTTTCCTTCAGAGTTAAACTGGAGCAAATGGAAGCTAGTTACTTTATGAGAAATGAAGATGCTGTTAAACAGAACTAAACAAATAAAAGACTAGAAGGCAATGTGAAATATCTCATGGGAAAAACCACTGACCTGGAAAATAGATGCAGGAGAGATAATTTAAAAATTATTGGACTACCTGAAAGCCATGATCAAAGAAAGAACCTAGAAATCATCCTTCAAGAAATTCTCAAGGAAAATTGCCCTGATGTTTTAGACCAAGAGGGCAAAATGAAGGTTGAAAGAATCCATAGATCACCTCCTGAAAAAGATCCCCAAAAGAAAACTCCCAGGAATATTATAGCCAGGTTCCAGAATCTCCAGATCAAGGACAAAATAATACAAGCAGCCAGGTAAAAACAATTTCATTGTTGTGGAAACACAATCAGAACACTTCTTTTTTTTAATTTTTTTATCTTATCTTTTTTTCCTTTAAACAAATGCTTTATTAACTTCTGTTTTACATCATTCATTTCCGCCCGATTTTGAGTTACAATCATTTTCCCCCCCTGTTTTTCCCCTACCCACCCTCCCAGAATAACAGTCCCATAAGATATCACTTCCTCCAATCTGCTCTCTCCCATACCTTCTCCCATACACCCTTCGATTTTTCCACTGGAGGAAGGTGAATCTTTGTGTCCCAATGCCTGCACATCTTATCTCCCAATTATAAGAAAAAGAGTATTAATAATAGTATTTATTTATATTTGAAACATTTAATCTTTAGACCTTGAATTTCAGATCCATTTCTTTCCTCCCTTGTCACCCATTCGCTCTGGGGAGATAAGTAATTCAGTATATGTTGTACATGTCTAGCTATGCAATACATTATCATAGTAGATATATTGTATAAGGCTGCTTATAATTCCCTCCCACTCGTCCCACCCCCTACCTGGTCCATTCCCTACATGATCCTGGCCCTCTTCTATAGTGGGTACTTCCAACCTCCCCTCCCTGCAAGGATGCCCTCCCATCCATCATCCCTCCTCTCATCTCCCTTCCCCCTATTCTGCTGTAGGTTGAGATATCCCATTTAGTATGTATGAAATTCTCTCCCTGAACCAAATTCAATGAGAATGTGGTTTTGCCTTTTTGCCTTCCTATTCTTCCCCTCCCATGCAACCACTTTCCCTTGCTTCTTCTACATGAGATAGTTTACCCTACCCTGTCTCTATCCATCTCCTCTTGCCACTTTCCACTCTCACCTCATAATTTCACCCCTTGAGTATCCTCCCTTCCCAACAAATTCAACCTATGCCCTCTTTCCATATATAACTGTAACCATATACACACACATTCAAATATGTATTCATATGACCACACACCCTTCTTCCATTATTCTCATACTGAGAAAGGTTTCCTCAGTCACAGTTATTTTTTTCCATATAGGAATGTAAATGGTTCAACTTTGATAATTTCCTTTTGATTTCTTTTCCCTGATTACCTTCTCAGACATCTCTTGCTTCTTGTGTCTGGATGTCAAATTTTCTATTCAATTCTGTTTTTTTTTTCCTCAAGAATACTTGAAAGTCCTCTATTCCACTGAATGACCATATTTTCCCCTGAAACAAAATACTCAGTTTTGCTGAGTAGGTGACCCTTGGGTTCATTCCCAGCTCTTTTGCCCTCTGGAATATTGTATTCCATGCTCTTCAATCCCTCAGTGAAGAAGCTGCCAGGTCCTGTGCTATTCTGATTGTGTTTCCACAATATTGAAATTGTTTCTTCCTGGCTGCTTGTAGTATTTTTCTCCTTGATCTGGGGATTCTGGAACCTGGCTATAATATTCCTGGTTGTTTTCTTTTTGGGATCTTTTTCAGGAGGTGTTCTGTGGATTCCTTCAACCTCTATTTTGCCCTCTGGATCTAAAACATCAGGGCAGCTTTCCTTGAGAATTTCTTGAAGGGTGATTTCTATTTTCTATCATTGATCATGGCTTTCAGGTAGTCCAATAATTTTTAAATTGTCTCTCCTGGATCTATTCTCCAGGTCAGTGGTTTTTCCAATGAGATATTTCACATTGCCTTCTAATCTTCGGTTTGTTTGGATCTGCTTAACATCATCTTGATTTCTTATAAAGTCATTAGCTTCCATTTGCTCCAGTCTAACTCTGAAGGAATAAATCTCCTCAATGAACTTTTGAGATTATTTTTCCATCTGGCTTCTCTGTGTCCTTCTGTGTGTGCTGGGGCTCCAGAAGCTTTTCAGAGTCCTCTTTTACATAGTTTGGAGGGAATCTGGACACAGAGTGGCTTGGATGAGCTGTTTCTACTCCCCAGAACACTTCTAACAAATGTCACATCTAAATAATTGGAAAAATATCAATTGCTCATGGCTGGGTCAAGCTGATATAATAAAAATGACAATTTTAACCAAATTACATTATGTATTTAGTGCCATACCAATCAATTTACCAAAACACTGCTTTTTAGAGTTAGACAAAATAATAACAAAATTTATTTGAAAAAAAATGGTCTAGAACATCAAGGGAATTAATGAAAAGAAATGCTAGGGAAGGTGGATTAGCTATACCAGATTTTTATATGTATTATACAGCAGCAGTCATCAAAACTGCTTGGTACTGGCAGAGGAGTAGAGTAGTGGATCAATGGAATAGATTGGGCATATGAGACCCCACAGTTAATAAATATAGTAATCTATTATTTGATAGACCCAAAGACCCTACTTTTTGGGATAAGAATGCATTATTTGACAAAAACTGCTGGGAAAACTGTAATGTAGTATGGAAGAAACTGGGCATAGACCATTATCTAACACCATATACTAAATTCAAGTCTAAATGTGTGCATGATCTAGGTATAAAGGATGATACTGTAAGCAATCTGGGAAAGTATGGAATAGTTTACCTGTCAGATTTGTGGAAAGGAAAAGACTTAAGACCAAACAGGAATTAGAGAGCATTATAAAATGCAAAATGCATAATTTTGATTATATTAAATTGAAAAGCTTCTGTACAAATAAAGCCAATGTCACCAAGATCAAGCAGGAGATGGGAAATTGGGAAATAATTTTACAACCTACATCTCTGATAAAGGACTCATTTCTAAAATATATAGAGTACTGAGTCAAATGTATAAGAATACAAGTCATTTCCCAATTGATAATTGGTCAAAGGATATGAATAGGCAGTTTTCAGAGAAAGAAATTAAAGATATCTAAAAGCATATGAAAAAATGCTCTAAATCACTATTGATTAGAGAAATGCTAATCAAAACAACTCTGAGGTAGCACATCTCTCTAGTCAGATTGGCTAAGATGACAAAACAGGAAAATGAGAAATGCTTGAGAGGATGTGGGCAAATTGGAACACTAATGTATTGATGGTCGAGTTGTGAGCTTATCCAACCATTCTGGAGAGCAGTATGGAATTATGCCCAAAGGGCTATAAATAATTTCATACAATTTGACCCAGCAACACCACTTCTAGGGTTATATCCCAAAGATATCATAGAAGAGGTAGGAAGACCCATATGTACAAAAATATTTATACCAGCTTTTTTCGTGGTAGCAAAGAATTGGAATTTAAGGGGATGACCATCAATTGGGGAATGGCTAAACAAGTTGTGGTATATGAATATAATGGAATATTATTGTGCTATAAGAAATGAGGACGAGATGGTTTTCATATTTACCTGGTGAGGCTTATACAAACTCATGCTGAGTGAGATGAGTAGAACCAGGAGAAATTGTGTATACAATCACAGACACAACATATGTGTGATGACCAACAATGATAGACTGCTCTCTTTTCAACAATGCAGTGATATAAGTCAATCCCAAAAGATTCATGAAGGAAAGAGATGCCTACATCCAGAGAAATAACTAGAAAGAACTGAGCTTGGATCCTGATGGAAGCAAACTAATTGATCTTTTTCTTTTCATTTTATGGTTTTATTTCTTCTTTACCATTTTTCATCCCACCTAGTACAATACTCCTTTGTAACTTGAATAATGTCTAATATGAATGTATTTGCAGATCCTATACTGGACTATATGCTGTTGTAGGGGGTGGAGAGAGGGAGGGAAAGGAAATTTGAAAATCAAGGAACTATGGATTTGCATCTTGTTAACTAAAAGTAAACAAATAAATTGAAAAAATTAAAAAATAAGAATAACAACAACAAAAAACAAAAATAAAAAAATTAGGAGAATAATATATTCCAAGAAAACAAAACAAATCCATCAACCAGTTCTGGCATTTTATTGTTTCACATTTTCAGGCTTTTATTTGTGCAAAGACAGACAGACCTCCATATTCTTCTCCCTCCTTTGGAGTCAATATTGGTTATCATTCCATAGCATTCTGGTTTGATTGGTTATTTTTTTTTCATTTGCACACTTTTAGTCATGATATATGGAGCAGTTAAGTGGTGGAGTAGATAGATCACTGGGCTTGGTGTCAGAAATACTTGCATTCCTGAATTAAAACCTGGACTCAAATATCTACAGATGCGTGATGCTGGACAAGTCATTTAGCTCTGCTTGTCTCAGATCCTCACCTGTAAAATAATCTGGAGAAGGAAATGTTGAACCACCACAGTATCTTTGATAAGAAAACCCCAAATGAGTTCACAAAGAATCAGATATAACTGAAACCACAGAACAACAAAATTCATAGTAAATATTGTTTAGCTGGGTCTGTTTATTTCATTTTGAATCAGTTCATATAATTCTTCCCAAGCTTCTCTTATTTATAATATTAATATTTTTCTAAAGCACATTTATATATTATACTCACAAATCACAATTGATTAAACCATTTCACAATCTATTTAACCCTGCCTTGCTTTCACTGGCTGTAACTTTTAAGATGAAATCAAGCTGCATTCCAGCTTGGTGGCAATATGAGGATTCAAAAGTTGACATTTTGTAAATTCACAGCTTACAATTGCCAGAATTATGAGACCAATATGTTAGTAGTCACAATCCTGAACCAGGGTAATATCCAATGAATCAAAGCTTTCTTTCTGAGCACACTGCTCATCAGAGTCCTGATTGACCTAGGGTCAGCTTCCTACAGGAGGATACAAAACTATTCATTCATAATATAGAGTATTTACTGGACATAAAACCCTTATTGTAAGATATTAAAATGATAAACACATCATTGTGACTATGAGGAAAAGACCATGAACCAGACATTTATTATTTATTAGTGGGAAAACTATCAAATATGATTTTCTTGCCAATGTCAACCTCACTGTCATGGTTAATGTTTTCACGAGGAGTTATAATTCCTGCAAATTTCAGTTCCAGTAAAAATTTGCAGTAGGGGTGATATAGGGAATCTTTGATGTACTGGACTCTGCAATGTCCCAGGGAATCAGACGTGAATCATGGATTCATTCCAGAATTTATGCACTTTGCTGGGATGATGTGCTATCCTCTGCTTAGTGTTCATGATTGAATGGTTGCATAGAATATGACTGGCCATTCAGAGTCAGAAGAATAGACTTTTGTTGAAGGAACAACTTCTATCCATAATCTAGAAGTCAGGGAAAATGACTGCTTCTTTAGATCTCTTCCTTTGGATATGTCTTTACTGTATTTTTTTATACCTTTGACCTTATTTCAAGTAGGGTGGGTAGGAATTTTCCTCTGCCATCATTTGGTTTTATCCCTTGAACACAGGTCATAACTAGTGATCCTGAGATCTACATAGTCCTATATTTGACAGCTGCCTTATTAGTTTGAGAGCAGCCAAGTTCCTCATTCAGGTATTAACTTCTCACTGAATGATGATTTCTTCAAATTTTGAGAGGAGAAAAGCACCATAGACGTGGAGGACCCTGTAGCTGAAGTAGCAAAGAAATCTATGACTATCTATCCCTGAGGTTTGAAACTTGTGTATTACTTGGGAAATGTATACTGAAAATGAACATGAAATATTCATCCAATAGTACCATAATGGGACTTTTAACTTCTGGTAGGACCGTAATGAGTAGAATGGGGCAGTTGAGCATTTTATCTCTTCTGAATTTCTTCATGCAAGTCTTTTCATCTTTGATTCTTAAATATTTTCAAGTTAGATGAAATAAACAATGCACTTATACTTGATATTCATTAAATACCTGCTCAAGAAGTGACATCATTACCCACTTTACCTTTCCAAAAAGGGGCCCTGTTGTCCACATTATGGAGACAACTTATGCAGGAGCCATATCTGTTGTTTTAGAAAGTTCCCTGAATTATTTACAGAGAGAGAGAGAGAGAGAGAGAGAGAGAGAGAGAGAGAGAGAGAGAGAGAGAGAGAGAGAGAGAAACTTAAAAGGGAAATATATGTGACAAGTCTCTTTCCCAGGACAAATTCAGGCCAATGTGAGCCTGTAAAAACTCTCCTTCATAGGGTCTACCTGACTCACAAGAAATAAGTGGTTCCCAACAGGACACAACTAAAAGACAAACGTAATCTTTCAAGTTCAAAAAGCAATAGATATCATTGATTTTGTCAAGACAACTTATTTATTAAGAATCTAAAATCCATGATCCTTTACTATCTGCCTGATTCATATCATGAAGAGAATGTGATGAATCATAAAGCATGCATAGGATCATAGATTTAAAGCTAAAAGGGATCCAAGAGGTACTACAGTTACACCACTTCAACCCATGCCCACAAATCTAAAATGAACCATCTAAGGTTGTATAGAAAGTAAGTTGCAGGTCTATGCTTTTGTCTGTTACTTTGTTATTCAACGATTAAGCACTTAATAAATACAAGTCTATCTGTTAAACTCCAAGAATATAAATAAAATTAAAAAGGCACCCCTCCTTTCAGCAACTTACATTCTAAAAGGGAAGACAACAAATAAGGAGCGGAAAATCAGAGGGCCTGGAAAGGGAAAGGGTAGCAGTGCATCCATGCATGGTAGATAAAATTCAATGAAGATAAATCAGCAATGCAGTCTGTAGTAGAATGAGGATATTTTGGACTGAATCTTCTTCCATTTAATGTACTGGAAGTATCCAGCCAATCAAAATGTTAAGGCTTTAGAACTAGAAGTTACTTCCAATGTGAATAATAGTTCAGAGGTGGTGTTTGATTTGAATTCAAATGCTCTATCTCCATATCCAGCATTCTTTCTATCACTCCTTTGATTTGACTGTAAAGCAGAGAACACTCTCACCCAGCTTTGGCTTCATGGAACAGTTCCAATAACTGGAATGCATTTTCCATGCCCAACTCATAAGTTGCTTACTGTAAAGTTAATACTGCATCTTTTCTTTGCAACTACCGGGACTCTAAGCCTGTGTAGAATGATTTCAGCACCTTTACTAATGAGATTCAGAAAAGAGTAACCATTCACTCCACCAGCTGAAACAGAACAGACTTTTGCCGTAATTCTGCTAATACCGACTTTAGGGATGGGCCCTTGTCCTTTTACATTTGGTCAGTTCTTTTTAAGCTGTTGTTTCCTTTTTTTCAATTCTTTTAAGTCACTCCCATTTTTGTGAATGGATTTTATCCTACTTCTAATAACTTCTCCTACTTTTTTTCTCTTATATGATTTTTTAAGCTCCTTGTTGAGCTCTTTCTGGCCTTGATACCAATTTCCATTTCACTTTGGCGTTTTTCTCATAGGTGTTTTGACATTGTTGTCTTCTTCTGAGATTGTGTTTTGATCTTTTCTGCCATCATAATAACTTTCTATGGTTATATATTTGTTTGTTGTTGTTGTTGTGGTGTGCTCATCTCTTTTGACCTCTTTTCCTTTCATTTGAATTTGAGCTCTGAACCCAGTTACTAAGGGGCACTCAACTCAGGTTTCTTGCACCAGTGGCTACAGGTCCTAGTTTTTTATCTACTGTTGGGCTGAGGCCTAATTGTGACACTCATGTCTGGTGTCCTGCTGTGCTGAGGGAATGACAGGTCCTGCTGGAGATGTAAGGGTCTGGAAGCTTACCTGGTGCTGAGCCTGCATGCTAGTTGTGGTGTTTGGTGTATGCTGAGGCCAGTGGGCTCTTTTTGCATTTCTCTGCAAATTACTCTGCCACACTGAAGCATGTGGTGGTCTGGTTCCAGGGGCTGCTTGTTTGCCCACATCTATGCTGAAACAGGTAAAATTAGGTCTGTGGAGGTTTCCTTTGTGCCAGACACTATACTGAAGCAGATGTAGTCTGGCAGTTGGAGGTTTCCTCTGCCGGAGGTATACTAAGGCACACCGTGGCTCTCAGAGCTGGAGTCTACCCACTCCCTTGGCGATGCTGAGGCAAAGAAGGGGTTCTGATCTAGGAGTTTTCATGTTCCACCAAACTCGGACTTGGGATCTACCACTGTTTGTTGAGCTTCGGTTTACCACTGGATTTTTGGGCCATTTCAAATCCTCTAATCTGCTCCCCATTAACTGAGTGAAACAGACCTTTCTTGCCAATATTTCAAGTTTCTTGTGCTCAAAGATAGTTTCACCACATATTTTTTGCCAGTTGCTCTGTTTAAGGATTTAATTTGGGTCACTATGTTGCAGTTGTTTGAAGGTGAATATAGGAGAGCTATGGTGATTTACTGCTTATTACACCATCTTGGCTCCCAGGAATTTCATTATTATAAATTCTTTATTTTTTCCAAATAGTTAATTAACTTCTGGCTTACATCATTCATTTCTGTCAGATTTTGGTTACAATTTTCCCCTATTTTTCCCCTACCCACCACCCCAGAATAACAGTCATATAGGATATCCCCTCATCCAATCTGCTCTCTCCCATCTCTTCCCCTATACCCTCTTCAACTTTTCCAATAGGGCGAGGTGAATCCCTGAGCTCCATTGCCTGCACATCTTCTCTCCCAATTATATGCAAAATAGTATTAATCATAGTATTTATATATTTTTAAGAATTTATTTTAAAAGGAAGATAAACAACTCCATATATGCTATACATGTGTAGCTATGCAAAAAATTACCATAGTATATATATTTTAAAAGACTGACTATATTTACCTCCCTCCCATCCCAACTTCCACCTGGTCCACTCCCCACCTGATCCTGTCCCTTTTCAAAAGTGTATGTTTCCAAATTTCCTCCCCCAGCCCCCTCCCCTCCACCACCTTCCCCTATCCCCCTCTGTCCCACTCTCTTGTAGGGTGGGACACCCTATTTAGTATGCATGTCATTCTTTCTCTGGTACAAATTGAATGAGGATAAGGTTTTGCCTTTTTGCCTTCCTGTTCCTCCCCTCCCCTGCAACCACCTTCCCCTTCCTATTAAATTCGACCTGTGCTCTCTGTCTATGTATACCTGAAAACATATATACACACATTCACATATGTATTCATATGCCCATATACCCTTCTTCAACTATTTTCATACCGAGAAAAGTTTTGTAATTTGCAGTTATTGTTTTTCCCTTTAGGAATGTAAATAGTTCAACTTTGATAAGTTCATAGTGATTTCCTTTCCCTGTTTACCTTCTCAAGCATCTCTTGCTTCTTGTTTCTGAATGTCAAATTTTCTATTCAGCTCTGGTTTTTTACTCAAGAATGCTTGAAAGTCCTCTATTCCACTGAATGACTAAATTTTCCCCTGAAACATGATACCAGTTTTGCTGGGTAGGTGATTCTTGGCTTCAATCCCAGCTCCTTTGCCCAGAGGAATATCATGTTCCATGCCCTTTGATTCCTCACTGTAAAGTTGCCAGATCCTGTGTTATCCTGATTGCGTTTCCACAATATTGAAATTGTTTCTTCCTGGCTGCTTGTAATATTCTCTCCTTGATCTGGGAATGCTGAAACCAGGCTACAATATTCCTAGGAGTGTTCTTTTTGGGATCTTTTTCAGGAGGTGATCTGTGGATTCTTTCAACCTCTATTTGGCCCCCTTGTTCTAAAACATCTGGATAATTTTCCTTGAAGGATGATTTCTAGATTCTTTCTTTGATCATGGCTGTCAGGTAGTCCAATGATTTTTAGATTGACTCTCCTGGATCTACTTTCCAGGTCAGTGGTTTTTCCCATGAGATATTTCACATTGCCTTCTAATCTTCGGTTTGTTTGGATCTGCTTAATAGCATCTTGATTTCTCATAAAGTCCCTAGCTTTCATTTGCTCCAGTCTAATTCTGAAGGAATGATTCTACTCAGTGAGCTTTTGAGATTCTTTTTCCATCTTGCAAATATGGCTTTTTAAGGCATTTTTCTCCTCATTGCCTTTTTGAGCCTCTTTTGCCATTTGAGTTAGTCTTTTTTAAGGTGTTATTTTCCCCAGTCAGGCTGTTGATGCTCATTTCATACTTTTCTTGCATCTTTCTCATTTCTCTTCCCAATTTTTCCCCCACTTCTCTTATCTGCTTCTTAAAGTCATCTATGTCCTGTAACCAGCTCATATTTCCATTTGGGGCTTTTGGTGCAGGATTTCTGACCTTATAGTCCTCCTCCTGTTCCATGCTTTGATCCTCTTTGACCCCAAAATAGGAGTCTAATGTTGCATTTTTCTGTTTATTTTGTTTCTTTTGCCTAGGCATGTTGCCATTCAATTACTTGTCTTTTCAACTTTTTTCCACAGTTGCACTTTGCCACCAGCCAAGGGAACTTCTGTCCCAAACTTTGGGGTTTTCCAGAGGCATTATTTGGGTGCCCTCTGTGAAGCCCCCCCACACACTGGCAAACTGGTCACACACCCCAGGACCTCCACCCCAGACTGTAATCCATATACAAGAAAGGTGAAGCAAGATCACTTTCTCCCCAGACTGATCGCCGGATCCCCCTACAGTGTGCAGGCCAAGAGCTGAAGCTGCAACATTGCAACATGGCGCAAAACTGTACCTGTTCCTCAGAGGCTTTTTGTCCCCAAGGGAAGAAGCTGACATGTTCCCAATGTTTCCAAAGTCCATAGGGCACTGACGTCTCATTTTTTCCTAGGCATCTATGCATTGATAATTTTGGAAATGCCACAGCAGCTGGCGTTCCCAGGTCCCTCCAGGAGGCTACTGGTCTGGCTGCCCTCAGGCTAAAACATTGACTCATACAGGCCTGGGCTTGTCTCCCAGAGCACTGTGCTGCAGCTCCCTGCCAGGCTCATGAGCTGTCCTCAGGCAGTGGTTAGCTTCTCTGTGTCATTTTGTGGGTTCTGGAGCTCCAGAGGTTGTTCAAAGTTCCCCTTTTACATAATTTTGTAGTGGTGTGGTTGGAGTTCTGTAGAAGTGCTTTTTCTACTCTGCCATGCACATGACTTCTTTTTATTTTTATTTTTATTTTTTATTTTATTTTTTAGAGCAATTGGGTTTAAGTAACTTGCTCAAGGTTACATTGCTAGTCATTATTTGTGTGTGGGTGCTCATTATCTGAGGCCAGATTCTATCTCAGGTCACCCCAACTCCGAGGCCTGTGCTCTTACTCACTGCGCCACCTAGCCACCCCTCATATGACTTCTTTTTTTTTTCCAACTTTTTTTTGGTAGAGCCAAATGTATGTCCATCAATTGACAATAACTGAACATATTATGGTATATGAATGTAACTAAAAACTAGATATTTGAAAATAAAAATTATTAACAAGTAGTTGACACCCAAAATACATAAGGAGATAGTGAGTTCCAAGCTTCCTCAAGTCCTCTGGATCTTATGAATCACATCCTTGAGTGCTGAAAGAAAAGGCAAAGAGGGTCCCACAAGATTATTAAGTTGGCAAATGTGTCACTTTTTTTTTTGCTTTTTGGAGGGCAATTGGGGTTAAGTAACTTGCCCAAGGTCACATGGCTAGGTTTTTGTTTGTGTATGTTAAGTGTCTGAGGTCAGATCTGAACTCAGGTCCTTCTGACTCCAGGGCCCACACTCTACTCACTGCACCACCTAGCCACCCCCTGTCACTTTTTTTTGTATTCATATGACCACACACCCTTCTTCCATTATTCTCATACTGATAAAGGTTTCCTCAGTCACAATTTTTGTTTTTCCATATAGGAATGTAAATAGTTAAACTTTGATAAGTTCCTTTTGATTTCTTTTCCCTGATTACCTTCTCAGGCATCTCTTGCTTCTTGTGTCTGGATGTCAAATTTTCTATTCAATTCTGGTTTTTTCCTCAAGAATGCTTGAAAGTCCTCTATTCCACTGAATGACCATATTTTCCCCTGAAACAAAATACTCAGTTTTGCTGGGTAGGTGACCCTTGGGTTCATTCCCAGTTCTTTTGCCCTCTGGAATATCATATTCCATGCCCTTCGATCCCTCAGTGTAGAAGCTGCCAGGTCCTGGGCTATTCTGATTGTGTTTCCACAATATTGAAATTGTTTCTTCCTGGCTGCTTGTAGTATTTTCTCCTTGATCTGGGGATTCTGGAACCTGGCTATAATATTCCTGGGAGTTTTCTTTTTGGGATCTTTTTCAGGAGGTGATCGGTGGATTATTTCAACCTCTATTTTGCCCTCTGGATCTAAAACATCAGGGCAGTTTTCCTTGAGAATTTCTTGAAGGGTGATTTCTAGGTTCTTTCCTTGATCATGGCTTTCAGGTAGTCCAAAAATTTTTAAATTGTCTCTCCTGGATCTATTCTCCAGGTCAGTGGTTTTTCCCATGAGATATTTCACATTGCCTTCTAATCTTTCATTTGTTTGGATCTGCTTAACAGCATCTTGGTTTCTCATAAAGTCATTAGCTTCCATTTGCTCCAGTCTAACTCTGAAGGAATGAATCTCCTCAGTGAACTTTTGAGATTCTTTTTCCATCTGGCAAATTCGACTTTTTAAGGCATTCTTCTCCTCATTGCCCTTTTGGGCCTCCTTTGCCATTTGAGTTAGTCTATTTTTAAGGTGTTGTTTTCCTCAGTCAGGCTGCTGACCCTCATTTCATACTTTTCCTACATCCTTCTCGTTTCTCTTTCCAATTTTTCCTCCACTTCTCTTATTTGATTTTTAAAGTCCTTCTTAAGGTCCTCTATGGCCTGCAACCAGCTCATGTTTTCCCCTGGCGCTTTTGGAGCAGGACTTCTGACCTCACAGTCCTTTTCCTGCTCTATGCCCCCAAAATAGGAGTCTAGGGTTGCATTTTTCTGTTTCCTTTGCCTTGGCATGTTGCCACTTAATTCCTTGACTTTTGGGCTTGTTGCCCCACTATGGCTTTGAGGCCAGATAGAGGAATTTTCGTCCCGAACGTGTGGGGGGCAACTTCCGTCTCTGGCAACCTGTAAACCCACCCACAACTTCCACCCTAGATCACAATCCAGATCCAGGGAGGTTAAAGCAAGGGTGATTACCTCCCCAAGACTGATCGCTGGATCTCCCTATAATTCTCAGGCCAGGAGCTGGAGTTGCCTCTGAAAGCTATAAAATGGCATGTCTCCTCAGCGGCTTCTAGCCCCCAGGGGAGGGAGGTGACGCATTCCCCAAATACTGGTCCCAAAGTCCATAGGACACTAACCTCTTACTTTGTCCTAGGCATGCCTATGTTGATAATTCTGGAGTCGCCATGGCTGCTGGTGTTCTGGGGTTCCTCCAGCTGGCTGCTGGCCTTGCCACCCTGGGGCTAAAACCTGGGCTTGCAGGAATCTGGGCTCCGTTTGTCTTGGCTCCCTGCACTCTGCCCCGCTGCACACTGCTGGCTCCCAGACCACTGTGCTTGTCCTTCCTGCAGGGCTGCTGGGCTGTCCTCAGTGGGAGATTGGCTTCTCTGTGTCATTCTGTGGGTGCTGGGGCTCCAGAAGTTGTTCAGAGTCCCCTTTTACATAGTTTGGGGGGAATCTGGGGGCAGAGTGGTTTGGATGAGCTGTTTCTACTCCACCATCTTGGATCCGCCCCCCCCCCACATGACTTCTTAATGAAAAGACTAGAGGTGAATAGAAAATCTGACTTTCAAATAAAAAACTCAAGAGAATTTTTTTAAAAGGTAAACATGAAAGAAAAATCATGAAGGACTATACGTGCCTATATGGTTTATATGACTATTTGGGAAAATGACATATGTTACTCCTAAGAACTTTATCATTAGTAAGGTGATTAGAGTCAACTTGGCAGAAGTAATGAGAGTGAGTGAATTATGTTAGAATCATTTAAAAAAGATTTAAGGTATAAGAAAGAGAGATCCACCTGGAAAAGGGAAAAGCTAGAATTCAGAAAGTTTTCTTAAATAAAATAAGTGTGCAACAAATATATTTTATAATGGAAAAAAATTGGGGGGGGGGGGTTTCCAAACAGTGCTTCAACTTCATTCTCATTGGAGTTAACTCAAAGAAGATAGAATATACACACAGAAAAATGCAGATATAGACACTTACTTAGGTATAAAAAATCTATCTTACCCCACAGTGATATAGGAGAGAAAGAGGATAAGAGGAAGTTTGAGGGAGGTTGATAAAAGGGAAGACAGATCAAGGGATATAGTGGTCAGAGGCAAAAATACTTTTGAAGAAGGACAAGATATAAGGACAGAAATGGATTAAGAGAATAGATTAAAATAATTTTCAATGATACCTGTGAATGTGAATGGCATGAGCTTAAATATAAAATGGAAGCAGAAAGCAGATTAACACCTATAATCCAGCAAGATGTTATTTACAGGAACCAGGTTTCCAACAGAAAGACACACAGATAGAGATAAAATAAGGGGTAGAACAGAAACTATTGTGTTTCAGGTGAAGTAAAAAAAAATCATGGCAGTGATCATCATCTCAGATAAGACAAAGTTGGAATCTCAACCTAATTAAAAGAGATAATCAAGATGGCAGAGTAAAGGCAAGGGACTTGCCTGAGTTCTCCCACAAACCCTTCAAATACCTTTAAATAATAGTTCTTAATACATTCTAGAGTGGCAGAACCTAGGAAAAGAAAGAATGAAATGATTTTTTCAGTCCAAGACAGCTTGGAAGGCTGGAAGGAGAGGTCTGTTGCACCAGGGTGAGAGAGCAGTGCAGTCCAGCTCAGCTTCACCAGAACTGACTAGGCCCCAGCACACCAGGACAATCCTTGGGTAACTGAATCAGTGGCATCAGTGGCAGTTGCTGCACATCTTGGCCCACGGTTGCTAAAGAGAATCTGTAAGGTAAACAGGAAAGATCTGTCACACCTAGGTAAGAGTATTGCATAGCCCATTAAAGGCCATGCCAGGACAGTTGAACCCCAGCAACCTAGGAGCAGGCCTTAGAAGTCACTGAATCAGCAGCAGCAATGGCTTCTTCAGAAGTTCTCAGGTCAAAAAGAGTAAGGGGGTTTGTAAAGCCAAGCATGAGCAGCTTTCCAGAGACTGCTTCTGTGAATGTCTCTAAGGTTCTTTTCACACGATATAGTGAACTTTCAATTTACTCAGCAGTAAACTAAAGCAAAACATTCACACAAACCAAAGTACAGCATTCATAATGATATTACAACTCATCACTAAAGTGGAGACAAAGTTTTTACTAACGTGGCTACATAGTTTTAAACAGAAGATACCATTAGTAAGTCCTTATCTCAATCATCCTTAAGGAACAAGACTCCTTAAGGGACAGAAAGTACACAAGTCAAAGTTATCCACCCCTAGGTCACATTGTCTTATTCTCTCAGTCAAAAAGTCTTCTTTCTTCTTGACTGGAGATTAGTTTCCAATCATCATTAAGGGGTACAAGATACAAAATAAAAAGTTCTCTCACCCCATAGGCCACAGTAAATCATGATCTACTTCAAGTCCTTCACAATTTCTGTTTCACGGAAGACAAAACTTAACAGAGCCAAAACATCATTCATACACATTGCTGGTACAATCATCAATTCACTATCTGCCAGTGAAATCAACATAGACCGACAAACAAGGTCTGAGAACTCAATGCAGATTGTAAGTATAGTTCTAGGAACTCTGAAAACCTCCTACAAGACTTTTGTAAACAGACAACAAGAGAATCCTCTTTCAGGACTTCCAGTAAAGTCCCAGGGATACTATACAAAGTATTATAAACACAAACAAACACAGACAGAACAAGCAGAGTGCCTGCCACCATGAGGGTTCTCTTCTTAGTTCTGCTCTTTCCCAGCTTGTGCTTCTGCTTTTATATGGTCATTATGTCCTCCCTGTTATGTCCAGCTTTTATGTCCTCTCTGTTCCTGTCTTTGACAATTCCCTTCCACTGTGTGTTTCAGAAGTTCTGTTTTTTAACAAAGACTTTATATGATCACGGGCAAGGCTCAACTGAAACAAGACACTAAGTAGTTGTTTGCTTGCCATTAGAAGGTTGAAAAATTGGTCAGAAGGAAATTACAGATGGCACTGAGGCAGGACTCTATTGCTTTGCCTATATGCAGATCCAGGTCACAGTCCTGGATAGCAGTCCCAGGATGAGGAGGCACTCTACCATAGAGTGACTTGTGGCCATAGTATACTGGGCACCCTTCTCACAGGTAAAGGTCAAAACAGAAGTCTTGTAGTCCCTCACAGACAAGAGTACAAGCCAGGACAACAATAATTACCTCTCCTTAGATCATACCAACTTGGAAGAACTGAAAATGTGTAGGTCCCTAGAAGTATCTTTGAAAATAGCTGCAAAAAACCCCTGAAGCTTGGGGCAGTGCACCCTCCACCCTTCTTTAACAAAGAGTTGAAAGAAAAGTAAGAGGCTGGGAAAATGAGAAACAATTAAAAAAACATTCTGACCATATAAAGTTATTATGGTGACAAGGAAGATCAAAACATACACTCAAAAGAAAACAACAAAGCCAAAGCTTCTACAATCAAAGTCTCAAAGGAAAACAAGAATTGGTCTCAGGACATGGAAGAGAAATAGAAGAAAAATTGGGAAGATAAATTAGAGTGATGCAAGGAAATAAAGAAGAAAATAAAAGAAAAATAAGTGAACAACTTGGTGAAGGAGACACACACACACACACACACACACACACAATACTGAAGAAAAGAATTTCTTAAGAAAAGACTAGGCCAAATGATAAAAAAGGCACAAAAAGTCAATGAATAGAAGAATGCCTTAAAAACAGAATAGACAAATGAAAAAAGGCACAAAAATTCACTGAAGGAAAAAAAAAACTCCTTAAAATATAATTAACCAAATGGAAAAAAGAAAGTCCAAAAGCTCACTGAAGAAACCAGTTCCTTAAAAATTAGAATTGAGCAAATGGAAGCTCAGGACTTTATGGTAAATCAAAAAATAATAAAACAAAACCAAATCAATGAAAAAATATAAAACAATGTGAAATTGTTCTTGGAAAAACAACTGACCAGAAGAAATAATTTGAAAACAATAATTATTGGACTACCTGAAAGCTATGACAAAAAAATAAAAGCCTAGGTGTCATCTTTCAAGTATTATGAAAGAAAACTGTAATGGTTTTCTAGAACCAGGGGCTAAATGGGCAACTGAAAGAATTCTCAGTTGTGTATATAAATCTATCTCACCCTATAGGAAAGTGGGAGGTGAAGTGCATAAGAGAAGTGGGATGATAAAAGGGAGACTAATTTGGGGAGGGGGTAGTCAGAAGTCAAACACCTTCGATGAGGGACAGAGCAAAAGGAGAGAGAGAATAGAATAAATGGGGTGAGGAGTTGGAGGATATAATGGAGTGAGTAATAATAACTATGAAAAAATTGAAGAAAGTTTCTTTTTTTTCTTGATGAAGGCCTCCTTTCTCAAACATATAGAGAGTTGAGTCATATTTATGAGAAATAATAACTATTCCCATATTGATAAATGATCAAAATATATAAACTTTTAGATAAAGTAATCAAAGTTATCTATAGACATATGAAAAAATGTTCTAGCTTACTAGTCAATGGGGGAATACAAATTATAACAATTCCAAGATACTACCTCATGCCTATTAGATTGACTATTAGGATTTAAAAGAAAAATGAGAAATAGTGGAGGGCATGTGGGTAAAATGAGATATTAATGCACTCGAATTGTGAACTAATTTAGCTATTCTGTAGAGCAATTTCCAACTATGCACAAAGTGTTGTAAAACCACACATACAGACACACAAATTTCAAACAACGTGAAAGGGAGCTCCGAACAACTTCTGGAGCCACAACACCCACAGCACAGCACAGAGAAGCTAACCTCCTGCTGAGGACAGCCCAGCAGCCCTGCAGGGAGTGGCCAGCGCAGCGCTCTGAGAGCAGGCAGCACAGCATGCTGGGAACCCACAGCGCAGCCCACAGAGCCAAGCCCAGGTCCGTGGTTTTAGCCCCAGGGTGGCCGGGCCTTCAGCCGGCTGGTAGAACCCCAGAACACCAGCAATTGTGGCGATTCCAGAATTATCAGCACAGATATGCCTAGGACAAAGTGAGAGGTTAGTGCCCTATGGACTTTGGGACCAGTATTTGGGGAACACATGGCTTCCTCCCCTGGGGGCAAAAAGCTGCTGAAGAAAACAGCTGCATAGAACCATTTTGCAGCCTCAGTAGTGGCTCTAGCTCCTGGTCTACAAACTGTAGGAAGACCCAGCAATCAGTCTGGGGGTTAAATGCTCTTGCTTTAAACTGCCTGGATCTGGATTGTGGTCTGGGGGGGGAAGTTTGGGGTGGGTATCCAACTTGCCAGAGTGGGTGGAGGCTTTACAGAGGCCACCCAACTGGTGGAAGTTGTGAAGACCCCACGTTTGGGCAGAAGCTCCCCTGTCTGGTGGCAGAGTCCTACTGTGGCAACAAGCCCCAAAATGAAGTAATTAAGTGGCAACATGCCTAGGCAAAGGAAACAAAATAAGCAGAAAAGTTCAACATTGGACTCCTATTTTAGGGGCAAAGAGGCTCAAAGCATGGAGGAGGACTGTGAGGTCAGAACTCCTGCACCAAAAGCCCCAAATGAAAATACAAGCTGGCTACAGGCCACAGAGGACCTTAAGAAGCAGATAAGAGAAGTGGGGGAAATTTTGGGAAGAGAAATGAAAAAGATGCAAGAAAAGTATGAAATGACAGTCAACAGCCTGACTGAGGAAAAAAACACCTTAAAAAATAGACTAACTCAAATGGCAAAGGAGACCCAAAAGAGCAATGAGGAGAAGAATGCCTTAAAAAGTCGAATTTTCCAGATGGAAAAAGAATCTCAAAAGCTCCCTGAGGAGATTCATTCCTTCAGAGTTAGACTGGAGCAAATGGAAGCTAGTGACTTTATGAGAAATCAAGATACTATTAAACAGATCCAAACAAATGAAAGAATAGAAGGCAATGTAAAATATCTCATGGGAAAAACCACTGACCTGGAAAATAGATCCAGGAGAGATAATTTAGAAATTATTGGACTACCTGAAAGCCATGATCAAAGAAAGAACCTAGAAATCACCCTTCAAGAAATTCTCAAGGAAAATTGCCCTGATGTTTTAGACCCAGAGGGCAAAATAGAGGTTGAAAGTATCCACAGATCACCTCCTGAAAAAGATCCCAAAAAGAAAACTCCCAGGAATATTATAGCCAGGTTCCAGAATCCCCAGATCAAGGAGAAAATACTACAAGCAGCCAGGAAGAAACAATTTCAATATTGTGGAAACACAATCAGAATGGCACAGGACCTGGCAGCGTCTACATTGAGGGATAGAAGGGCATGGAATATGATATTCCAGAGGGCAAAAGAGCTGGGAATGAACCCAAGGGTCACCTACCCAGCAAAACTGAGTATCTTGTTTCAGGGGAAAATATGGTCATTCAGTGGAATAGAGGACTTTCAAGCATTCTTGATGAAAAAACCAAAGTTGAATAGAAAATTTGACATTCAGACATAAGAAGCAAGAGATGCTTTAGAAGGTAATCAAGGAAGAGAAATCAAAAGGAACTTATCAAAGTTGGACTATTTACAGTCCTACATGGAAAAACAATAACTGTGTTTGATGAAACCTTTCTCATTATGAAAATAATTGAAGAAGGGTACATGGCATATGTTCACAGGTATAAATGGATAGAGGGCACAGGTTGAATTTGATGGGAAGGGATGATTATTAATTTTTTTTTTTGGAGGGCAATTGGGGTTGGGTGACTTGCCCAGGTTCACGTGGCTGGGTGTTTGTTTGTGTGCTGGGTATCTGGGGCCGGATCCGAGCTCGGGTCCTTCTGGCTCCGGGGCTGGCTCTCTGCTTGCTGCGCCACCTAGCCACCCCAAGGCAGGGATGATTCTTAAGGGGTGAAGTCAAGAGGTGAGAGAGGAAAGTGGCAAGAGGAGATGGAGAGAGATAGGGTAGGGCAAACTATCTCATGTAGAAGAGGCAAGGGGAAGTAGTTGCAGGGGAGGGGAAGAAAAGGAAGGCAAAAAGGCAAAAGCATATTCTTATTGAAGTTGGCTCAAGGAGAGAATCACATACATACTAAATGGAATATCTTACCCTTACTCTCCTGAGTATGGGAAAGGGGGATGAGAGGGGGGATGATGGAGGGGAGGGCATTCTGGGGAGAGGGGAGGTTAGAAGTACGCACTATCAAAGAGGGACAGGATCAAAGTAGGGAATGGACCAGGTGGGAGGTGAGACAGGTGGGAGGGAAATATAAGCAGTCTTTTACAATATATCTATTATGGTAATGTTTTGCATAGCCATACATGTACAACACATACTGAATTGCTTATCTTCTCAGAGGGAGTGGGTGACAAAGGAGAAAGGGAATGGATCTGAAAATTGAAGTTTTAAAATTAAATGTTTCATAAGTTGTCCAGGCAGTGGGGCTCAAAGATTCACCTTGCCCTAATGGCAAAGTCGGAGGGGGTATGGGAGATGATATGGGAGTGAGCAGATTGGATGAGGGGATATCTAGTGGGACTGCTATTCTGAGGTGGTGGGTTAGGGAAAAATGGGGGGGAAATGTAACTCATAATCTGGTGTAAATGAATGATGTAAACCAGAAGTTAATAAAGCATTTGTTTAATTAAAAAAAAAATAAAAAATAAACACACATACACTTTGAATTAGTAATACCAATACTAGGTAGTATCCCAAAAAATATTGAAAACAAAAAGTAAAATTACCTATATATACAAATTATAACAGCTATTTTCTGGTGGCAAAGAATTGGGAATTGAGTGGATACCCATTGAACAAGTTGTGGTATGTGATTATGATGGAATACTATTGTGGTATATGAAATGATGAGCAGGATGCTCTTGGGGGGAAAAAGGAAAGACTTACATGAACTCATGAAAAATGAAATGTACCATGTACAAAGGAATAACAGTATTGTAAGATGGTAATCTGTGAATGACTTAGCTATTCTCAGTAATACAATGATCCTATACATCTCTGAAGGACCCTATGAGAAAACATACTACCCCTCCCAGAGAAAGAACTAATTGTGTTTGAATACAAATTGAAGTATACTTTTTATCTTTTTCTTGATTTTTTTTTTGGTTTATTTTATTTCACAACATGCCTTCCATGGAAACATTTTGCATGACTACACATGCATAGCCTATGTCAAATTGCTTGCCTCTCAATGAGGAGTAATGAGGAGGAAGAAAGGGTGAGAATTTGGAACTCAAATTAAAAAGAAATAAAATGAATGTAAAAATTGTTTTTATATGTAACTGAGAAAAATGACATACTAAATAAACATAAAAGAGTTAATCAAGGAATCCACATTTTGTTAGAAGGTCCCATAGACAATGACTCAATGTCGACAAATTCTACAGCAGTTTTTCACTGACAATGACCTTATTTCTCAAATATTTGGGGAACAGAAACAAATTTATAAAAAATAAGAATTCTTTCCAAATTGAAAAGTGACCAAAAGATGTGAAAAGACAACTTTTATAAGAAAAAATAAAATATATCTATAGTTCACATGAAAAAATGTTTTGTCTCCATTAGAGATTTGTAAATTACAATAATTCTGCAGTATCACCTCAAACTTATTGGAATTGAAAAATGCTTAAGGACATGTGGGAAAATATGTATACTAATGAATTGTTGGTGGAACTGTAAAATAGGCCAAATATTATGTAGAACAATTTGGAATAATTCCCAAAGGGCTATAGAATTTACTTTAGCAATACCAAAGCTAATTCCATATCTCCAAGAGATTTTCAAAAAAAGAAAGGTATTATATGTACAAAATTATTTATAATATATTTTGGTGGTAATAAAACTTTGGAAATTGAGGGGATTCCTATCAATTGTGTAACAGCTAAACAAATTGAGCTATATGATGGTGATGGATACAATTTGCTAGAAAAAAATGATGAGGGGAATAGTTTTAGGGGAAAAAAGACAACTACCAGAAGACCTATATAAACTGATACAAAGTGGAATGAAAAGAAGTAGGATATGCTTACACACAATAATAACAAATGATTACTGAGAAAGATTTAGCTATTCTGATAAATACAATAATCAAAGACAGCTGTGAAGGTCTCTTGCTGAAAAGTGCTATCCACCTCCAGTGAGAATACTGATGAATTCTGAATGCAAATTGAAGTATAATTTCATCATTTAATTTGTTTGTGATACAGCTAAAATTGAAACATAGTTTGCATGATTTCACAGGTATAATAGATGTAAAAAGTCCACCTTCTCAATTTGTGGGAGAGAACTAAATGGAGGGAAAGAATTTGGAAATCAAATTTTAAAATGTTAAAAATAAATAATTTTAAACAATAAGGTCATTATGTATTTTGCTGAAAAAAAAAAGAAATCTCTATTTTTCCAGGGACAGGTTCACAAGAAAGAAATTAGATTGTTTTTATTGAGAAATATTCTCTTCGTAGTGTTACTATAAGGCATCAAGCCATTCATATGCTGTTGAGGGTATCCTTAAGATGGCTATATTTTCAGAAGCAAAACTTCCTGGCTACTGGAAAGATTCTATTCCACATCACAAGATTTTCATTCCTCATACCATGTGATTTTTATACAAGAACAAATGATAGCAGTTACCAATGGAAGTAGACCTTTAAAATGGCAATTTATTTTGAAGGTATCACAATGTTTCACCATGCTTTTTTATGTGGAAGAAATAAGAACTTTAGTTATAAATGTTGAATTTTTCCAAAATACTCTATGTTTGCTGTTGCTTTCCTAACGATCAAATTTCCTCTACTTTAGGATGTAAGATGACTGACAGTTGAGGATTGCCATGCAATGTCTACACCATCAGGTATATTGTATATAACTGGTTTGAACCATCTTCTGGAACCTGCAAGTTGGGGTTTTGACAAAGATATAGTTTACAATACTCTTTTCCTGTAATTTATTTTTCTAGTCCTAGAGTTTGTTAAATTAAAAAAAGATGTTTGCTCCTTGGAAGGAAAGTATAGCAAATCTGAACATCACCTTGCCAATGAAGGTTTATACAACCAAATATATGGTTTTTCCAGTAGTAATGTATGGTTGCGAGAGTTGGACTATAAGGAAAGCTGACCATTGCACTGAAGAATCAATGCTTTTGAATTTTGTTGCTGGAGAAGATTTTTGAGAGTCCCTAGGACAGCAAGGAGATCAGCCAATATTTAAAATACATTATTTCAGTTTCTTCATTGGAAGGCCAAGTACTGAAGCTGAAGTTTAAAAGCTTTTGCCACATAATGAGAAGATGGGACTCATTGGAAAAGATGCTGATGTTGGGAGAGATTGAAGATAGAATTTAAATGTGGACAGCAGAGGGTGAGTTGGATATATACTGTCATGGAAACAATGAACACAAATTTGGACAAATTTTCAGAGATAGTAGAGGAAGAGAAGGACCTGGAGTACTATGGCCCCTAGGATGACAAAGAGTTGGATATGGCTGAACAACTCAAAAACAACAAAAAGTTTGTCAGTAAACTTTTAACTAAAAGCTGTCCTTATGTTGCAGGTTTCTTGTATTTTCCAAAAACGTGGCACAAGGAATTCAAGGTATTTATTCAGGTTTAGGGGGATACACTTTCCTGAAAAATATCTATGAAAGTGTTCAGAGACTTCCTTAGGCATGGCAAAATGGAGGCATAGGGAAAGTGGTCCGCTGAACTTTCCTAATATTCCCCTCAAAAGCAAAAACCCTTTAAAATAACACCTCTAATCAAATTTTGTAGTAGTAAAACCAATAAAAAGTAAGAACGATACATTTTTTTCTGACCCAAGACTGTGACATGTGGGTGACTGTTGGTCCAGAGATCACATGGATGAAACACTAGTTGTGGAGCAAATTAGTAGTGACAGAAGCAGGAGCAGCTTTGGGAGCACTGAAGTCAAAGACAGTAAGGGGTCCTTACAACTGGTCAGAACAATATCACAGGGTATCCCTGTGGTAGCACTGGATTCAAGACAAGACACCGTTGACAAATTCATTGGCCATACCCACTTCTTTGTCATAGTTCAAGGACCAAGAAGAGCACTTTAAGTCAAGAACAAATGTGAACCTTGAAGGGCAACTCTTAGGCAACTCTATTACCAACTCACATTGGAGATGAACACTCTTGGTCAAAGGGGAGTGGAAGCCCTGAAGGGTAGCATCACTTCTAGTCTCAAAAGGTCAGGAAGCCTGAGGAACACATATCATTTCCAGTCCCAAAGGAGGACTCTGAGGAGCAATATAGATTATGATTTCACGGGACCAGGGGCCATTTTTAGGTTTAGTACCAGATTACAGACCAAGAGAGGTGGCATATAATGAAGTTTAGAAATCCAGTTCTGTTAATTACAGAATTTGATAAGAAAACAAGGTTAAAGATAAATGAATTTTAGAAACAAGTTATTTTACCTCAGTTTCCTGATCTGTAAAGGGGAAAAATAATGATAGCATATATGTTCCAGGTTTATTGTGAGGATCAGAATTTATATAATGATTATGCATTGCTTATCACAAGACCTGGAATATGATAATCACTGTACACATGGCTAATTATTATTTTGATTGAATGTTATAATTTAATACTAGATAACTCTATCTTGGAATTTAAATATGATTGGTACAAAATGCTAAAGGTGATAAGATGAATGGTTTTCTATCAAAGAAAATTTGGAATAGCGTTTCATTGACTTGATGTCATCTAACTAGTAATAAGTTTTGTTTAATGCTTTAAATTCATAGTATTGTATGTTATGTTATTTCTAAATTTGCTTGTTTTGTACATTCTGGGAAACCATTGTCTAAGAAAATGCTGTTTAGGGAATGATAAGAGTGTGTCAATGGAGAATTTAACTCCTTTTAATTTCCATATTGTGTAATTATTAAGTTATTAGAACTTATTGTCATAATGTTAAGCCTATCCAGTATAATTGAATATATTTTAGAAGGGAAGAATAATAATTATTTCCTTTGTAGAATAAATTTTAAACTATATGTGTAACTCTCGTAACATCTTTTTATTAATAAACTTGCCAGATTTCTCAGGACAATCTGCTTGGGCAAGATCATGAATATTGTGAAATTCCTAAATGATGAATTGTTTTATCGAGAAAATAGGATGTGTTCCTCTACTCCTTGTAAAATAAAAGAGGGGGATTTATTACTGTGTCTATAGTAAAATATATTTTTCATCCAACATGATTTGGTTATCACTTATGAAAATTATGACATCATATTTATTGTTCGGAGATTTATATTAGTTAGCCAGTATTTTTTTTTCTCTGTGTAAACAATGATACAGTTACTATGTGGAATTACAAAATGAAATTATTTTCTTGATTTGTAATAATTGATTTGAATTCAAACTGGGGAAGAAGAAGAAAAAGTAAAGGATTGTGTGTGTGTGTGTGTGTGTGTGTGTGTGTGTGTGAACGCACGAGTGTGGTAAACTATTACTGTTATCTATCTTATTGCAATGAGATGAGGGTGATGATAACTGCATCTAACCCCAAGCTATAATTTGAGAAACCCTGCTGTTTAAAGCTGAAACTTTTTGGACTATGAATTTTCTTTTTGAGCTTTATTTGCAGGTATGGTTGTGTCAACAAACTAATGTTTATCTTCTTCGAAAACAATGCCAGCAGCTCAGTTAGATTGTGGTCTGTGAACTGTTATAGGTGGATGTCTATCTCTGGGGAATATTGGGGAGAGGGGCATGCTTGGGAAGACTAATTTAGGACCTTCTTGACTATCCCATACAAGAAATTTCCCCACCTGATTATTTATAGCCTTTCTGTGATATCCTGTCATACAATGGACTGCTTACTTACCTGAAATCAAATAGAAATAAGGATGCTTTATCCTATTGCACCTGACAGATTGTGCCCTCAGGTTTAGGCCTACAGGGCCAGTTTTGATGCTATTATAATCATGGTCCTGCTTCCTACTTTCATATCAAATCTCTCAAACCAAGGTGGGTAATGCTATATGTACATATGTAGTTGCACATACACACACATATATTCATATACATAGAAATGCACATACATATATGTACAGACATATATAAATACATGTGTGTGTGTGTATAATGAATCTTGCTACTATAATATTCAAGCACCTCCACACTACTATAATAAGAAGCAATCTGAGTTTGTAGGCAACTAAGTAAATTAATTCTTGAGCTTGTCATCCACCTGTTAATTGTTATATTGTTATATATTCATTTATAAGATAAGATCTTAAAATATCTATAGGAATAATTAGACGAAGATGAACAAGTTTGTGTGACAAAGATAGAAATATGTTACAAAATAAGGTTAAAATCAGAAACATCGGTTTTGAACAATTATCTTGGAGGAGAGTGACTTATGAACTATCATGTGTATCTCAAAGGGCAATATTATTTAAGTTGAGCTTGACATCTATGTATAGAACATGTCCAGAAGTTCAAATAATTTACATGTATACTACTCATTTGATAAACAAATAACTATATGTATACATTCTGGAATTAAATACTTAGTATTTTCACAAATCTCATCCCAAGCATTTTGTTATAATTGGAGTTAAGAATCTTGTAAGCAAATTAATTTGTGTAGCCATTGAACCTAGGAAGACAATTCTACTTACAAAGAGTGTTGTTAACCACATATTCGTGTATAGGATTAGATCATTAGCTACAGCACCTCATCCTCCTAGAGGGGGTTTTGTTGACTACCTGGAATGGACATATTTGAGAATGCAATAAGATTAAACATTTATATATACATACATATATATACATATATATATGTATATATATATATATATATCAGATGGAAATAAGCCTAATTTGATATTGAGGCTATGAACCTGTTCTAATAACAAGTTCTAAAAATAGTGTTTAGGATTTTATATATAAAATTGTTTCTGTCACACTCATCATGTCAACAATTTTCTGGTTTCTTTTGATATTTATTGTACAATAATTATAAAACATTTTTTTCTTTTATATTTCTTAGTTATATTTCTTAAAAATATCAAGAATTTGATAACTTACAGGACAATTTTAAGTAGTCAACCTGAAGGTGTTTTTTTTTTCCTATATGATTAAATCTGAAATAAAGAATGAAATAAATGAATGCCAAACTTAAAAAATAAATGATAGGGAGTGGAAACAGCACTTCCAAGGTGCTCAAGCCCACACCACTTTGAAATTATGTAAGAGGGATTCTGAACAACCTCTGCAGCTCTAGCACCCAAAGAACAACACAAAGAAGCTAACCTCCCTCTGAGGACATCCCTGCAGCCCGTCAGGGAGCAGCCAGCACAGCTGAGCCCAGGATTACATGAGTCAAAGATTTTAGCTCCAGGTTGGCCAGACCAGCAGCCTCCTGAAGGGACCCCAGAACACCAGCAGCTGTAGCTTTTGGAGAATTACCAACACATAGATGCATAGAACAAAGAGAGAGGTCAGTGCCCTATGGACTTTGGGACATTGGGAGTGAGTCAGGTTCTTCCCCTGGGGGAAAGAAGCCACTGAGGAGCCACAGGACAGGCACCATTTTGCAGCTTCAGTTGCAGCTTCAGCTCCTGGCTGGTGAACTATAGGGGGATCCAGTGATCAGTCTGGGGGGTAATTGCTCTTGCTTTAACCTCCCTGTATCTGGATTGTGATTTGAGGTGGAGGACTTGGGGTGTGTGTCCAGCATGCCAGAGTGTGCGGGAGCTTCAGGGAGGGCACCCAACTAATACCTGTGGCAGTTGAGAAGACCCCAATGTTTGGAACAGACACTCACCTGTCTGGTGGCAGAGTCCTACTGTGGCAACAAGGCCAAAAGTCACATAATTAAGTGGCAACATTCCTAGGTAAAGGAAACAAAATAAACTGAAAAATTCAACATTAGACTCCTATTTGGGAGGCAAAGAGGAGCGAAGCATGGAACAGGAGGAGGACTGTGAGGTCAGAAATCCTGCACCAAAACCCCAGATGAAAATATGAGTGGGTTACAGGCCATAGAGGACTTTAAGAAGTATTTTAAAAACCAAAAAAGAGAAGTGGAGGAAAAATTGGGAAGAGAAATGAGAAGGATGAAGGAAAAGTATGAAATGAGAGTCCACAGACTGACTGAGGAAAATAAAACCTTAAATAGTAAACTGACTCAAATGGCAAAAGAGGCTCAAAAAGGCAATGAGGAGAACAATGCCTTAAAAAGCTGAATTTGCCAAATGGAAAAAGAATCTCAAAAGGTCACTGAGGAGATTCATTCCTTCAGAATTAGCCTTCAGCAAATGGAAGCTAGTTACTTTATGAGAAATCAAGATGCTGTTAAACAGATCCAAGCAATTGAAAGAATAGAAGGCAAGGTGAAATATCATGGGACAAACCACTGACCTTGAAAATAGATCCAGAAGACATCATTTAAAAATTATTGGAATGCCTGAAAGACATGATCAAAGAAAGAACCTAGAAATCATCCTTCAAGAAATTCTCAAGGGAAATTGCCCTGATGTTTTAGACTCAGAGGGGGATATAGAGGTTGAAAGAATCCACAGATCACCTCCTGAAAAATATCCCAAAAATAAAACTCTGAGGGATATTATAGCCAGGTTCCAGAATTCTCAGATCAACGAGACAATACTACAACAAACCAGGAAGAAACAATTGCAATATTGTGAAAACACAATCAGAATAGCACAGGACCTGGCAGCTTTTACACAGAGGGATTGAAGGGCATGCAATATGATATTCCACATGGCAAAAGAACTGGTATTAAAACCAAGAATCATTTACCCAGCAAAACTGAGTATCTTGTTTCAGGTGAAAATATGGTCATTCCGTGGAATAGAGGACTTTCAAGCATTCTTGAGGAAAAAAAAACAGAGTTGAATAGAAAATTCGACATTCAGACACAAGAAGCAAGAGATGCTTGAGAAGGTAAAAAGGGTAAAGAAATCAAAAGGAACTTATTAAAGTTGAACTATTTACATTCCTACATGAAAAAAACAATAACTGTGACTGATGAAACCTTTCTCAGTATGAAAATAATTGAAAAAGGGTATATGGGCATATGAATACATATGTGAATGTGTGTATATATGCTTACAGGTATACCTGGATATAGGGCACATGATGAATTTGGTTGGATGGCATGATACTTAAGGGGTGAAGTTAAGAGGTAAGAGAGAAATGTGGCAAGAGGAGATGGGGAGAGACAGGGTAGGGTAAACTATCTCATGTAGAAGAGGCAAGGGGAAGTAGTTGCAGGGGAGGGGAAGAACAGGAAGGCAAAAAAGCAAAACCATATTCTCATTCAATTTGGCTCAGGGAGAGAATGACATACATACTAAATGGGATATCTCACCCTTCAGAAGTGTAGGGGGGAAGAGGATGAGAAGGTGGATGTTGGAAGGGAGGGCATGCTGGGGGGAGGGGAGTTTGGAGGCACCCACTTTTGAAGAGGGACAGGATCAAAGTAGGGAATGGACCAGGTGGGGAGTGGGATGGGTAGGAGGGAAACGTAGCCAGGCTTTTACAATATATCTACTATGGTAATGTTTTGCATAGCCATACACGTGTAACATACACTGAATTGCTTATCTTCCCACTTCCCAGTGGGTGTGGGTGACAAGGGAGGAAGGGAATGGATCTGGAATTTGTCATTTTAAAATTAAATGTTTCAAATATATATAAACACTATTATCAATACTCTTTTGCATGTAATTGGGAGATAAGTTGTGCAGGCATTGGGGCACAGAGATTCACCTTGCTCTAATGGAAAACTAGAAGGCAGTATGGGAGAAGATATGGGAGAGAACAGATTGGATGAGGGGATATCCTATGGGACTGCTACTCTGGGGTGGTTGTGTAGGGGGAAAATGGAGAAAAAATTGAAACTCAAATCTGTAGGAAATGACTGATGTAAACCAGATGTTAATAAAGCATTTGGAAAAAAAAGAAAAAAATGATTTATAGTAGAGTCAAAGGCAATTTTAAAAAGCATTCTCAATCATAGCTTACATATTTTCTTTGGCCAATATTAAATCTTTAATCAGAAGGGATCATTTTACAAGTCAGATCGAAATTGATTTTTTAAGGATTCCTCCTTTAGCCTGTGGTTGGCAGTATTTGTAACAGGTTTAGGTAAACATAGGAACAACAAGGAATATATGAAAACTTAAATTTTCTGAAGTTTAAAATAAACTATGGCTTCCTAATGTCAAGCATTCCTGATGAAAACACCAGAGTTGAATGGAAAACATGACTTCCAAATTCAAAACTCAATGAGAATAAAAACATAAATATAAAAAGAGCCTCAATGAGTTTAAACTGTTTACCTCTATATTTGGAAATATGATACATATGTCTTCTCAGAGCTTCAAAATTATTATGACCATTAAAAAGACTCTTTAAAAATGGGCTCCAGAGTAAGTTAATTATGTTTGGATGAAGTAAAAAATGTATAGGTGAGAAAGAAGGATGCCTTGGGAAAGAAAACTAAAGCAACAAGGAAATAGGAGGGGAAGGTCATAAAAAGGGGGGCATGGTAAAGGCAGGACAGACAAAAGAAGTCAGTAGTCAAAAACAAACAGGCTTTAGAGGAGGGAAAAGTTAAAAAGACAGAGAAGGATATGCAGAACAAAGTAAGATGGAGGAAAATGCAATTATTATTCATAACCATAAATGTGAATGTGATGCACTCATTAGTAAAAGTGAAAGCAGTAGCTGAATGAACTAGAAAACAGAACCAAATATCTCTTGTTTACAAAAACACACTTGACTTGTAATAGAGTTAATATAACGCAATGTAACAGAGTTAATATAATGAGTTGGAGCAGAAACTTTTATACTTTAACAGAAGTGAAAAAGGCAGGTCTAGAAACCATGATCTCAGACAAATCAAACACAAATACAGACTTTCTTAAAAGTGATAAGCAGGGAATGTCCATCGTGCTAAAAGACATAATAAGCAATGAAGTAGTATTAACAATGCTATACATGCACACCATGGCATGCCATCCAAACTCTGGAGATTCCTGAATGGGATTAGAGGGAATATACCTTTGTTAAGTTATATATAAAACTGCACAAAAATTGAGCATATATTAGAGCACAAAATCCTCACAACCAAATGCTGAACAGTAGAAACATTACGTTAGCCCTTTTCAGACAACAATTCAATGAAAATTGCATTTGATAAAGGGCTGTGTAATCCCTAAGTAAAAGCTATGTGGAAAATAAATAATCCATTTCTACAGAATTAGTGGGTCAAACAAGGATTTCATTAAGGAGAATGATAACAATGAGAAAACCTTCCAAAGTTTGTAGGATGCAGTCAGAACAATAATTGTGGGAAAATTTATATCACTAAATGTGTACATCTCTAACAGAGAGAAAGAGCAGGTGAAAGAATTCCTCATACATCCAAAACATTAGAAAAATCCTCAATTAAACATCATAATGTAAATCATGAAAAATCAATTCACCAATTTATCAAATTGGCAATAATGAATGAACCAACAAATAAAACTAGGAGCAGTTTTATGAAACAAAATTAGATACACCATTACTTAGTTTGATTTAGAAACAGAGAATCAAACAAATTACTAGTATGGAAAATGAAAGTGTAAATGAAAAGTGTAATCCCCAATGAAGTGAAATTAAAGCAATTATTATGGGCTATTTTGCCCAAATCAATGCCAGGAAAGTTGACAATTTAAGTGAAATGGATGAACATTTAACTATATATATATATATATTTCCCTTACCATTATTAGTGATAAGTAGTATCTACCTAGAACCAAGAGCAAGGATTATCTATAATGGTGATAGACTTAAAGCCTTCCCATTAAGTTCAGGAGCAAAGTAAGTATGTACATTATCACCATGAAATAATGGGGATAAAGGAGATTTTGTACTTTTTCCTTGACTGAATTCCTATCCATATGTCCATACTCTTTTATTGCATGCTTCCCTGAGACTATCAATAAAGATTTTAGTTCCATCCTAGTGTGGTTCTATGACATTTACTGGAACTTAACTCCAAATTTGCATGACACATGAGTCTCAGAAGGGAGATGACTCATCAACCAGGATGGGTTTTTTTTTTTTTTTTTTGGATGAAAAATAATTCCTGAGGGAGAAAGGACCAAGTGCTTCAGAAAGTCCCTATGAGTTTAACTGACTGTGAATCTCTTCTAGCTGTGTTGGAAAGGTAATTATTGGTCATTATCCCATGTTTTTTTTAGTAGTGATAAAAGGCATTTATAAAGACAGACAACTAAGTAGAAATACTCCATATCCTTCTACTGTTTGATTACAGAGACTAAGACCCAAGACAGAAGGGACTGATTGAAATAAGACAATATATTGAGAGGGAATTAGAATTAGAAATGGATAGCTAGCTAGCTAGCTAGCTAGCTAGCTAGCTAGCTAGATAGATAGATAGATGATAGATAAGTAGATATCCCGCAAGAGGCCAGTGAGTCCCTATACAAGAACCTTATCTGGTTGATTGACAGAGGAGCAACTATGGCCTCCTTATTATGCAAGTGTGGATGGCCCAAGCCGTCTGACAAGAGACAACTTATTTGGTAATACCATGAAATTTCTGACACTTGATAAAGGTAATGAGGTTTACCCTTATTAGAAAGGGTAAAGTGAACTATTATCACAACCTTCCCAACTCATAGTAACTTAATTAAGTAAAATTCTTAATTGCTGTAGAGTTGCCTGTGAAAGGCATGCCTCATGGAGAAAATATCTATGCTTCACCAACTGATCATTCTCCCTTGACTGTATCATACAGTATATAATTTATTATTATGTATGATAATGCTGAAGGGAGTGCCTCCCGTAATAACGTGCTAACCAGCTAACAAAAATTGGATGCTTTAATATTAACAAATCACTCCAAGTGGTTTACATCTCTCATTCTTGTGTTATCACCTGGAAGGTAGTATCACCAGGGTGTGATTAGACTATGTACATTCCTCCCTTAATAGAGAAAATCACCATGAGAACAGCAGCTGGGCTAACCCTATTAGAAACTCCATGATTGAGAGGACACCAGAAACTCAAGGAAAGTTAAGACTTGCACCTGGGGCCCCATCTTTTAAAGAGATGTTCTTCTGATTGTTAGGTCAAAGAATTGATAGCAATGAAATTGGTGGCATCCCCAATCTAACATTGTGATTGTGCTTGAATAACGGATTTGACTCTGTGGTCTCTGTTGTCCATGATATTGTAATTATTGCAGAGACACTGTTGGCTATCATTTGTGGCATACTATGTAGTAGTTCATTCTTTTTAGCTCCCTTTGAGTAGAGAATTCATCTCAAATTGGTTTCAAGTGACAAAGGCATGCCATATATTCTTAAATGGTTTTCCCATGGAGTAATTTTAACAACCATGCTATTTGCCATGCATAGATAGAATAGACTGGTTGAACTTAAAACTTCTGCTTTATGTGAAGACAATCCATTAGAGAAGTAAAATCATGCCAGTGGGACCTAATAAGGAAGCAGGAACCACTGCAGATGGCATATTAATTAAGCAATTACACCAAGATGCTTGGTAGCTAATTGACAAAACACATGGTTCTTGTGGTGGGGTCCCCAAAGTGTTGGGTACAATTGGGCATGGCTACCAAGGTTACGACTAGCTCCTAGATGTGAAGCTCCTCATGAACAAGAAAGAGACATGACCCCTAAATTAACTCTTTGGACACAGGAAAGAACATATACCTCACTTAGGGATAATTCTATAATCTCTTCATGAAAGGGCATACAAACCTAGTAGTTTTGAAGAGGACACAACATTTTAGGGAACACTAGAAGTCGCAGAGGGAAGTGCAGCAGTTACTACCCTTGAGTAGATGACATAGTATTGATTATAGTCTATGGAAACATGATATAGTCAAAGGGCCCAAATCCTCAGGAATATAGATGCAAGCTTTAACTGGAGCTATGATGAACTATGCAACATTTGAAAAACAGCATGTTGATTTCTTCCAGGCACTAACCAAAACTGTGAGAAACCCCAGTTACTTTCTGACTAGAAATTTCATGAATAGGTTTTGACTGATGCTAAATCCAAAAGGCAGGTTAAGCCTTAACATTATCCATAAAAAAGGGGCAACAGTATATTTAGAGCTCATCTGAGCTAGGATTGAAGGGAATCTTGACTACATGAGACCATTATTGAATAACAGGCAGATATAGATCATATTCTCAGTGGGCCTCCAGTAAAATCCATTCCTGTGACTGGAGGTCTTTTCTTTTTGAGCTCCCCAAAGGAAGGGATGACTGATTCACAAACGGTACAGTTTTGCATCAAAATTGACTCAACTCAGTAGAGTGCCATAGTGACAGAAGTATGTCAGCCTCCAAAGTTCGGCCTAAGAATGACAAACAGAATCGGGCTGTATGAAGGCTTTTATTTCTCTCAAACTGGCAGCATACATGAGGAGCTGCAGTTGGAACTGAGCTCAATTTGGGGTTTGACTGAACAGAATATAAAGCCAGGAAGTTAGGAAGTGACGCTAACTCAGGATGTCTGTCCTTTTGTCAGCCAAGTTTACAATTTCCAATAAACAAAGAAGTGTCCCAGACTCAGGGTGTCTGTGAAAGCTTAATTCAGTCTTCTGGCTGCTAACAGAATGAGGATTTTGTGGGTTCACTCAGAGAGCACCATAGAGGGTTTTTGTTATGTCAGTCCTGAAAGACTCAAATCATTCTCTCCAATTGTCCAGTCCAGGTTTTTGACCTTTTCCGGATGATGAGAGGATCAAGTGGGTCTCACAAGGAAAAGTTTCCAGTGACTTCTATAAAACCAGGATACTCTAGTAAGATTTACCTCAGCAAAGAACCTCATGACCTATAGGGTGTGACACCATATCTTAGAAACACATAACAGACAGATTTGAGTTTTCTATGAAACTCCGCCCAGGGAGCAACAAATTGATACCTTAGAAAAAGATTTAACCTGCAGATTATTACATTCAACTGGAGAGGCAAGCTGATAGGATGTTTGCTTTTCAACATGAATCCCAGCAGATGAAGTTCTTCCCTGCAGTAAAGAGGAGTTTGGACACAGTTAGTAGATACTCTGAAAGCAATGAATACAACTTTATGCAAGGTTATTCTGTAGATATGGCTTCTGTGAAATATAAAATAATGTCACTTGCCAATATGGGTACTTCCTCCCATTCATGTAGCATCAGCTTTAGATAAAATTAGTTTCCATACTTATTTTTTTCCATTCCCTCTAGATACAAGGTGAAGTTTTCACAACTCTTTGCTTAGTTTCAGACTTCCCAGAAGGGGTGGACATTCTCCTCATACTGTGGCTATACCTCTCACTAGCTTTAAAGCAAATTATTGATCCTATCAAGTTACTCAAGGAATCTCATTTTTTCTGTAATGTCATAGTCCCTAACAAGCATTGTACTTCCAGTGTAATTTTGAAATTGTTTTACCATCTATAATGACTCCTTAATCCTGAATATATAAACCTAAGCAGAGTCCATAGTGATGACCTTCCAGGAGGTATTAAAACTGGATTCCACAGGTCCTTAGGTCCTTCATAACTTAGGGGTATGTGAGGTGAATCACATGAACTGCAACTTATCAACAACCACTACCTTTATAACCAATGAAATTAATAAGGTGTGCAGGAAAGAAGTCTTAATATCCTTGCAAGATGTTTTAAAGCACCATATTTCCCTAGTCTGTTAGTTGCTAAGGAATCATCTGTGCCCTAGCTACCCAGTACTCAAAGAGCCATGGGATTTGTTCTCCTACGTCACTCTAGTTTTCTAGAGAAGGTGGTTCAAAGTCTTCTACCTACAACCAGTCACCCTAATTTTCATTTTGTTGTTGATAAATCATTTTTAATCATACTCTACCTTTAGCTGCTGTTATCCATCTGTCCATATCATTCTCTCTTATGCTTGACTATGAGTGTCAATAAGCCATTATGACCCATACTAAAAGTTCTGCATAATGTTCACCAGAACATGACTCCAATTTTGCATAAGGCCTGTGCATTCTTTCAAGAGACAGTGCATTTTGCTACTTGTCCATATCTTATCTTCCTTGTGTATCTCTGATTTTTTGATTTTCTGTCTTCTTTCCCTTTTTGAAACAAACTGAACTGTCACAACTTCAGGTGGCAGGGTAGGTAGGGTGTGGTGGTAGAAATGGGAGGATGGGCTAAAATCTCTTCTCCATTCAGTGATATGGCTACAAATACCTTTTAAATCTCTTATATTTATTTATGAAAGGGATTATTTAAGGAAATTCAAGATAGATTGTTTTTCTGAAATCTTGGATGTATATGATATACTATTCTCTTAAGATTTACCAGGTATAATAATGCACTTAAGAAAAATAAAGAAAAAAGTCTACCATGATTTAAATGTTGATTTTGTTATTGTTAAATAGATTTCTGTATAAAGCTGAGAAAAAATTTTCATTTGTTCATTGACTATGTAGGTGAAGTTGAGAAAATGTTTTATTTTTATGTTTATATATGAATTGCATTAGAATGCTATCTAAGCAGATAATTTTGTTATCTTTCCCTGACTAATCCAGATTTTAAAAAAAGAATAATGACTTTATTTGCACATATCTATGGTATCTAAGTCGATTTGTGTTGATGCACTTTTTGAATTTAACTGAAATAAATTTTATTTCAAAAGCAAAGCAAATATTTTATTACATAATTAAATCTCAAAGAAAATGCAGTCATTCAATTATATTCTTAGGGGGAAAATTCTAGTTAAGTGTCATAATAGTGAAGATTGTGAAGAATATTATGTCCAATTAACTTAAATGCAATATCAAAATGATTTCACATTATCCTTTCCTTCCTCAATTTTTCTTCACTTCTAACAATGAAAGAACAGAATGAGACACCCTGGGTGGTACATGATTACATTCCATGTTGCTTTTCATCTTCCTAAAGAAAATACATTCAAGGGAGCCCTTCAATTTTTGAAAACCATCACCTCTCAGAACAAAGTAAGAAAATTATAAAAGTCAAGGTTTATTTATTAGTTAAAAAATAGAAAGACACCATTTTGTCAGTTAACTGCCCTTAAAGTACATTTTAAGCAATGTACTGATGAAATAAGGCAGGGAAAGTATACAGAAAAATTCCCAATATTGTTGAGAGAAGGGAGCCTGATTGAGATTTAGTAGAGAAATGGTTCTATTTGTCTTATTATTTGATTGTGAGACTGGGGTCTAGGCAATCAATACTAAAGGGAGGAAATGTTGGAGTTTTTAAGCTCAGTGTGAACAGACTTAACTTCTTTTCTTTCCAAACTTGGCTATTCTGGGTAAAAAGAATAGACAAAAGGATTAAGTAACAAGGGAGGGGCATCTCTTCCTCTCTTTTCTAAGAGAGTTTTGACTTGAAAAAGAAAAATAAGCATGAATTGTTGAGAGGGTTAATACTTTTTTATGAGGAGAATATAGTCTCAATCATATTAAAATAGTTGAAGTTAATTTTTTTTTTTTTTATAAGCAATTGGGGTTAAGTAACTTGCTCAAGGTTACATGGCTAGTCATTTGATTTATGCGTGGGTGCTCATTTTCTGAGGCCGGATCTGATCTCGGGTCATCCAAACTCCAAGGCCGGCGCTCTTACTCACTGTGCCACCTAGCCGCCCCTTTAGGGCAATTGGGGTTAAGTAACTTGCCCAAGGTTACACGGCTAGGTTTTTGTTTGTGCGGATTAGGTGTAGGAGGCCGGCTCTGAACTCAGATCCTTCTGATTCCAGGGCCGGCGCTCTATTCACTGCGCCACCTAGCCGCCCCGAAGTTAAATTTTACAAAACATAAAGCAGAACACATGATATTAAAATTACACAAACACTTGTGGAAAGCCCTGTAGGCATACTAAATAATAGCTCTTTATACCATCTGCCTTTCCTTTTCTCAATATATTTTTAACTTCATCTTGATTTTATTGCATATTGTAATTCTGGCTAGGAATTTAAAAGTTGAATATTTGTGCTGTTTTTCTTAATTTTTTAATTTTTTCTAATTTTATTTTAAATAAATTTTATTTTTATTTTTGGTTACATCATCCATTTTCACAAGATTTTGAGTTACAAATATTCTCCCCATATTTCCCCTACCCACCACCCCAAAATAATGATTCCACTGGATACCCCCTCCCCCAATCTGTTCTTTCCTATATCCTCCCCCATTCCCTCTCAGACTTTCCAGTAGGGCAAGATGGATCTCTATACCCCAGTGTTTGTAAACTTTATTTCCCAGTTACATGCAAAATAATAATTATTATTTTTAAACATTTGATTTTAAAACTTTGAATTCCAGATTCTTTCCCTACCTCCCTTGTCACCCACCATTACTGGTAAGATAAGCAATTCAATGTAAACTGTATATGTGTAACTATGCAAAACATTTACAAAGTTGACCCTGTCCATTTTCAAAAGTGGGCACTTACAACTTTCCTTCCTCCCAACCTGCCCTCCCCACCATCATGCCCCCTTTCATCCCCTTCTCCCATAATCTCCCATAGGGTGAGATATCCTATTTAGTGTGTATCTCATTCCCTCCCTAAGCCAAATTCAATGAGAGTAAGGTCAACTCATTCCCTTTCATTCCTGTTCTTCCCCTTCATTATAACAGTTTTCCCTGGCCTCTTTTATATGAGATAATTTACCCCATTTTGTCTCTCCACATCTCCTCTCATTATATTTCTTTCTCACCTCTCAGTTTCACCTTTTAAGTATCATCACTTCCTATTCAATTGGTCCTGTGCCCTCTGTCTATGTATATCTGTACACATATATAAACACACTCATGTAACTCATGTATGTATTCATATGAACATATACCCACCTATATAGACATATAAATCTATGTGTGTATATGTATACACACACGTATATATATATATATATATATATATATATATATACACATACACACACACACACATATATATATATATATATATATATATACATTTATATTCCTTTCAACTATTTTCATACTGAAAAATGTTTCACAAGTTACAACTATCATTCTTCCATATAAGAATGTAAATACTTCCACTTTGATAAGTTCCTTATGATTTCTTTTTCCTGAATACCTTCTCATGCTTCTATTGCTTCTTGTATCTGAATATCAAATTTTCCATTCAACTCCGGGTTTTTTTCCTCAAGAATGCCTGAAAGTTCTCTATTTCATTGAGTGACCATATATTCCCCTGAAACATGATACTCAGTTTTGCTGGGTAAGTGATTCTTGGTTTTGATCCCAGTTCCTTTGATGTTCAGAATATCATATTCCAAGCCCATCTATACCTTAATGTAGAAGCTTCCAGATCCTGTGTTATACTGATTGTCTTTCTACAATATTCAAATTGTTTCTTCTTGGCTGCTTGTAATAATTTCTCCTTGATCTGTAAACTCCAGATTCTGGCTATAATATTCCTAGGAGTTTTCTTTGGGGGATCTTTTTCAAGGGGTGTTTAGTGGATTCTTTCAACCTCTATTTTGCCATCTGATTCTAAAACACAGGACAATTTTCCTTGAGAATTTCTTGAAGGATCACTTCTAGGTTCTTTTTTTTTTTTTTTATCATGGCTTTCAGGTAATCTAATATTTTTTTAATTATCTCATTTGGATCTATTTTCCAGGCCAGTTGTTTTTCCAATGAGATATTTCACATTGCCTTCTATTTTTTCATTTATTTGTACGTGCCTGTTACTATTTTGATTTCTTATAAAGTCACCAGCTTCCATTTGCTCCAATCTAATTGTGAAGGAATGATTATCTTGAGTTAGCTTTTGAAATTCTGTTTCCATCAGGCAAATTCAGCTTTTTAAGGCATTCTTCTCCTCATTGGCTTTTTGAGCCTCTTTTGCCATTTCAGTTAGTCTATTTTTTAAGGTGTTATTTTCTTCAGTCAGATTGATGACTCTCTCTTCATGATTTTCTCACATCATTCTCACTTCTCTTACCAAATTTTCCTCTCCTCCTCTCTTTGCTTCTCAAAATCCCTCCTAAGCTCCTCTATGGCCTATAAGCAGTTCATATTCTTCTTGAAAGCTCTTGGAATGGGAGTTCTAACTTTTCTGTCTTCCTCTTATTCCATGCTTTGATCTTTTTGGTCCCCCAAAATGAATCCAAAGTCAGATTTCTGTACCTCTTTTACTTCCTTTTCTGGCTCATAATGCCACAATTATTTGACTTTTGAGCTTTTGCCACAGTAGAACTTTGCTTCCAGAGAACAGAGTTTTGTCTAAAATGGCTGGGTTTTTTTCAGCTTCAGGAACGATTAGTTGGCTCCCCTCTCAGAAGCTTCCACTGGATCTAGCACACAGGTTATATACCCCAGCACCTCCACCGTAGACAGAAATCCAGATCCAACCAGGTTAGAGAAAGAATTATTACCCCTCCCCAGCATCCACAGAATGACACAGAGAAGCTAACCTCCTGCTGAGGACAGCCCAGCAGCCATGCAGGAAGGACCAGCAAAGTGCTCTGGGAGCTGGCAGCACAGTGTGCAGCTCTCGGGGAGCTGAGCCCAGGTCCACTTGAGCCCCAGGACCCAGAACACCAGCAGCTGTGGCAATTCCAAAATTATCAACATAGACAAGCCTAGGACAAAGTAGGAGATAAGTGCCCTATGGACTTTGGGACCAGTATTTGGGGAATGCATCGGCTTCCTCCCCTGGGGGCTAGAAGCCACTGAGGAAACACGACATTTTGTAGTTTTCAGTGGCAACTCCAGCTCCTGGCCTGCGAACTGTAGGGAGATCCAGCCATCAGTCTTGGGGGATAATCACTCTTGCTTTAACCTCTGGATGGATCTGGATTGTGATCTGGGGGGGGGAGGTTGTGGGGTGGATATTCAGCTTGCCAGAAATGGAAGTTGTCCCCCCACACATTCGGGACAGAAGCTCCCCTGTCTGGAGGCAGATTCATACTGTGGCAACAAGCCCAAAAGTCAAGTAATTAAGTGGCAACATGCCAAGCAAAGGAATTAAATTAAACAGAGAAATGCAACATTAGACTCTTATTTTGGGGGCAAAGAGGATCGAAACATAGAACAGGAGGAGGACTGTGAGGTCAGAAATCCTGCTCCAAAAGCCCCAAAGGAAAATATGAGCATGTTACAGGCCATAGAGGACCTTAAGAATGACTTTAAAAAGCAAATAAGAGAAGTGGAGGAAAAATTGGGAAGAGAAATGAGAAGGATACAGGAAAAGTATGAAATGGGGGTCAACAGCCTGACTGAGGAAAACAACACCTTAAAAAATAGACTAACTCAAATGGCAAAGGAGTCCCAAAAGGGCAATGAGGAGAAGAATGCCTTAAAAAAATCGAATTTGCCAGATGGAAATAGAATCTCAAAAGTTCACTGAGGAGATTCATTCCTTCAGGGTTAGACTGGAGCAAATGGAAGCTAACGACTTTATGAGAAATCAAGATGCTGTTAAACAGATCCAAACAAATGAAAGAATAGAAGGCAATGTGAAATATCTCATGGGAAAAACCACTGATCTGGAAAATAAATCCAGGAGAGACAATTTAAAAATGATTGGAGTACCTGAAAGCCATGATCAAAGAAAGAAAATAGAAATCACCCTTCAAGAAATTCTCAAGGAAAATGGCCCTGATGTTTTTAGAACCAGAGGGCAAAATAGAGGTTGAAAGAATCCACCAATCACCTCCTGAAAAAGATCCCAAAAAGAAAACTCCCAGGAATATTATAGCCATGTTCCAGAATCCCCAGATCAAGGAGAAAATATTACAAGCAGCCAGGAAGAAACAATTTTAATATTGTGGAAACACAATCAGAATAGCACAAAACCTAGCAGCTTCTACACTGAGGGATCTAAGGGCATGGAATATGATATTCCAGAGGGCAAAAGAGCTGGGACTGAACCCAAGGGTCACCTACCCAGCAAAACTGAGTATTTTGTTTCAGGGGAAAATATGGTCATTTAGTAGAACAGAGGACTTTCAAGCATTCTTGAGGAAAACACCAGAGTTGAATAGAAAATTTGACATCCAGACACAAGAAGCAAGAGATGCCCAAGCAGGTAAACAGGGAAAAGAAATCAAAAGGAACTTGTCAAAGTTTAACTATTTATATTCCTAAATGGAAAAACAATAATTGTGACTGATGAAACCTTTCTCAGTATGAAAATAATGGAAGAAGGGTGTGTGGTTATATGAATACATATGTGAATGCGTGTATATATGTTTACAGTTATTTATATATATATATATATATATATATATATATATATATATATATATATATATATACATAGAGAGAGAGAGAGAGAGAGAGGGGGGGGGGGCATAGGTTGAATTTGTTGGGAAGAGAGGATACTCAAGGGATGAAATTATGCGGTTAGAGAGGAAAGTGGCAAGAGGAGATGGGGAGAGACAGTGTAGGGTAAACTATCTCATGTAGAACAAGCAAGGGGAAGTGGCTGCAAGGGAGGGGAAAGATAGGAAGGAAAAAAAAAGAATTATTACCCCTCAGACTGGTCACTTGGTCCCCCTACAATCTGCAGGCCTGGATCTTTGAAGCAGACACATGGGAATGGCAGCTGCACCTCAGCTGCTTCACCCTCCAGAAGGGTAGAGAGTGGACCACACTCCTGGATTCCCTGTTCCCAGAAAGTCCACACTGAACTCTTAACTTGTGTTTGGCATTTATGGTTTGATAATTCTGGAAACTTTCACAGCTGCTGGTGATCTACTCTCCCAAAATCCCTCCAGCCAGGACTGGGCATGTCTGCCCTGAGGATAAAATCAAGGACTCACTCAAGGCTGGGCTCTGCTCCCAGTGAGCTGAGATGGACCCTTCTTGTTGGCCTGCTAGGTTGCCTTCAGCAGGAGGTTTGTTTCTGTCACTTTGTGGGTTCTGCAGGCCTAAAGTTTGTTTAGAGTAATTTTTATAGGTATTTGATATGGTTATGGAGGGGGCTTATGGAGTTTTCCTGTTTCTATGCTACTATCTTGCCCCTCCCCCCATACTTAGTCTTTATGAGAAGTTTTCTAACATTCTATAATGACATGATTGTCACAGAGGGAGAAAAACATAGAATATAGAAGTTTTACTTGCCTTCCATATGCTATGCATATATTTGCTTCTTTATTGTATTTCTTTAGCATGGAAAAAATTGTTTAGAATAGCATTATGGGGTATTTTTAATTGTGTTGAGAGTTCTTGAAATGGAAACCATTAAACTCTGAGTATTTTACTTTGTTGAAGTAAGTATTATAAGTTAATTCTCCCTTATTCTGGCCCCCCTTTTTTTCTAAAGCAATGATTTGTGTTTTGCTTTGAGTTAAGATTTCCTTAATATTTCAAAAGTTATTTTATTGCTGCTGGAGAAAAAGCAAAGTTGTGTCTTAAAAATGTTTAAAATGTGATGTTTCTATTTATTAGGAACCCACTAATTTGTTCAAACATTATACAAATATTTTGGAAAAAAATCTTATAACACACAAAAGGTATGAGAATTTAGAATTAGTTTGAAAGTCTCTAAATGTAAAAGAAAATGCCTTATCTTCAGGAAAGCAGCTTCAGATTTCACAATTTGCTTCCTCAAATACACCAGTGACCTACAATCTTTACTTAGGACATAAGCCTCACCTTGACCAAAATGGAAATAAAATTCCCTTCTACTGGTTCTCAGGTCTTGCAACCAAGATTTCTGGGGTTTTTTGTTTGTTTGTTTGTTAGTTTTTGTTTTGGGGTTTTGTTTTTTGTTTTTTGTTTTGTTTGTTTTTTATCTTTGGTCAATTGCTCATGGAATTAAGTGATACAATAGAAGGAGAATTCTCTATCATTGAGGCAGGAAGTTCAGGCCTTTGGCCATTGCTGTCTTTGGTGGAGGAAGAAAGTACTATAAAATAAAAGGAAAAAATGTGATTCCAAGAGTTCTATTCTCATCCTTATTCATCAACTTATGAGCCCCAATAGGAAATACTTATTCTTGAGGTGTGAGGTTTAAAAAAGGAATAAAATGCTTATGCATATATGTATGCAGTAGGGGCAGGCCACAGACAATTTACTCTGTTGTATAGGCTTTGATCTACTGTATCCACACTTTAATGAAATATTACCCCACAGATTTTTGGAATTATGTTAAAGGATGTTAACAGGAAGTAGTTATTTTTAATTTTTATATATTTATTTAATTATCTATCTATCTATCATCTATCTACCCATTCATTCATTCATTCATTCATCTATTTATTTGTTTTTTTTGTTTTGTTTCTTCATTTATTTATTTATTTTAGCTGAAAGTGAGTACTTCTGAAACATAGTATTGCAAATTTCCAATATGTTCAAAGCTTTCAGGTCTGTAAGTTTGCTTTGTAGCAGTTTTAGGCTTTTCCAATCTCTTTTCCTGAGGGAAAGTAACTAAAGTTTACGTGATATTTCATGTTTAAAAGCTAACTGATGATGTAACACTGATAGTCATGAAGGTTTTAGATCATGAAAGGGAACTAGCTGGGAGGTAGTTGAAAAGAATTTTGATAAATTTAAATTAGTGAAATGAAGAAGAATTTTAAAAACTAATTGAAACCACATAATTCATTAGACTATAAAATTATCACTAGGTGAGTATTTAAATGTTTTCAACTTTTTGTGATCTAAAATATTATTTCTTGTGGACAAGATTTCATTTTTTTCAAATATATGCATTATTGTGTTGGAAGACATAAATACCCAAATGTTTAAGTAATATAATGGTTATATTTTATTTAAATGAATCCTAATTCTTTGAGATTATTTTAATTATGTCCTCTGACATTTCAATAACTTCTCTACTGTGATGAAATTTTAGAAATAGGACTCCCAGTGGATAGAGATGAAGGGCAAATATGACATGATTGATCATGATGATGACAATGAAGGTCAGAATTTCTATAACACTTTTAAATAAAATCAAATAATATTTTAAAATACTTTACAAACCTTAAAATGAGAAGATAAAATTTCAGAACAAGTATCTACATTGTTAGCAAAGTTTCTCTCTACTGGGTTGTACCACGAATCATCAAATTTACAGGTCTTGATCTCTCCACCACCTATAATCAAGAATCTGCCCTTCACTAACTCTCCCTTTAGCAATATACTCTACAGTTCTATCAGGAATTGAGATAAATTTCCTTCATTTATCATTTTCAGAGTCTAATTTATTCATTTTAAAAACAAGTTGGGATACTGTTTGCCTTTGTCCAATCCAACACTATATTCCCTGTTCTTAATATTTCAAAAGACATTGATCATGATTCAGAAGTCACATTTTAAATTATTTTGGCTCACTGGGATATAAACTAGTTGATTAATTATCATTTTATTTTTTGTAATTCTATTCTTAGCACCTGTCATAGTGAATGGAACATAGTAGGAGCTTAATAGAAATCTTTTTGTTTGATTGATCAGGGCTTGGTAATGTTTCAGTATGGAAACCTGCCAACAGGGGACCAGAAATATTCCAAGGGATTTCTAAAACCTGTGACACTTTGCAAATGGGAGCTTGGGAATTTGGGGTTCTATGGTGGTCAGATATATAAGGTGGTATGGTGTTGGAGGACTACAAATTGAGAGCTTTGAATCTTAGGATGTCAGTGGAGCCTTCCACAAAGGTAAGGAGCTGTCCAGGAGACTTTGGAGTGTCAATGTTACTTTCAGCACAAATATAGGATAACACAGGGTCCAGTTTCTCAAAGTATGGTCTGGGGAGAACTGGGAGGGTACCTGAGACTCTTTTAGGGGTCACAGACAGACCAATGGAGATGAAATCCAACAGGAGGAGCATGAATAATAGAGAGCAGGACCAAATAGGGCCCAGTAACTCCACCCAAGAGTGAAGAAGGGTGCACAACTTCACCTTGACACAAAATGGCAATTTATGATTTGATACTATATATATGTATATATATATGTATATATATATATATACATATATGTAAGTAAACTAATATATATATATATACCAATCACTAACAAGAATATTTTAGATTCAGAAAAATCCTGAAGAGAGTAACTGTCCAACAATAGAAACCATAACCTTGTGGCAGGCAAGATTGAGGGATAGTTTGTCCTTGAGAACTACGAGTATTTAGAAGAAATGAAGCACAACACATCAAATTTATATATAAAATAAATTAAATCCTTGAGGGATATAATTGGAAAAAGAACAAATAGCTTAGAATTTAAATTATCTAAAAAGCATGACCAAAATATCATAGATTCAATATTTTAAGAAATCATACACACAAGTACTTAAATATGTCAGAACCAGGCAAAGTGGAAATATAATCAGTTGATCATCTAATTTAAGTAATCCCAAAGTAAAACATCCCAGGATCTGATAGCTAAAGTCTACAGCTCCTGAGAGAAAATACTGCAAACAACCAGAAAGAAAAAAAAATTCTGATAAATGTAATGATTAATGATCATCTCTGGAGAATCTGCTAATTGACAAGAAAGCATGCCAACTATAACCTATGAAAATAGGCAGAGGATGCAAGAAGCAACTTGTGGCATACATTTTTGGATATGACCAATATGTTGATTGGTTTTACTTGACTATAATTCCTTATTTTTAAGGTTTGTTTATGTTTCAGTAAATGAAGGGGATTTAGTAGTGTAAGGGTTATGGGATTTTATATCTTCCATGCCCCATAGAACTTGCTGAAGTAGCAGGAATGGTTGGGGCAAGAGGAAGCAACAACAACAACAAAAAGCTGGAGTTCAGGTGGTGACTAGCAGCAGCAGCAGTGGCAGCAGCAGCAGCTGTAACAGCGAAGTAGAAGTGGAGGCACAAACGTCTTTTTGAGCCAGCCAGAATTTCTTCTAAGGACTCTTGTTGGGGAATGCAAGGGACTGGATCTGCTGGGGGCTGGAGCTGTTGGGTGCACATTTCCTGGATGCTGAGTAGTTGCTGTGAGTAGGAAGAGAAGGACCTTTGCCTGAGGTACCCTGTTCTGTTTTGAAGGCTTGAGAATGTGGCTGTTTACTACGTTAACTACATGTGCCAATTTCATAACTACTCTGATGGCTTTGACTTTCTGGTTTTGGGACTCAGTTATTTGGTATTTTTAATAAATGTTCTAGCTTTATCCCCCGTATAGAGAGCCTGACATATTTTGTGATTAGTGACCACATAAGCCTATTTATAATTTCCATAGGCATTGTGAATATTGCATTGTTAATACATTTTGCGATGGGGAAGGGATCACAAAATATCAGACCTCTATTTGGAAGCAGGGGGCTTTAGAGGGAGAAATGCCTATCCCAGGATGGGAGGATTCGCCTTATTCCTCTCTAGCCAGAGAATGGGCCAAAAGTACGGGGCCCAGTGAAAACTGGGAACCAAGACTAAAAGAGGGAGTACCTGGAGATTTGGAAAGATGTTTTCAAGGAATACCCATAGAACCAGGTAAAGAGCTGGAAGGAGTGTGCAGGAGAGGCTGGGTCTTGCTAACAAGTTATCACCTTATGTGTAAATGTAGGGATAAGCTGCTGTAGGAAAGAGTTCGGATGGCTAGGGAGTTGGCTGGTTTGCCTGAGGATCCTTCTGTGTCACAGCATTCAGAAGAGCAAACCGGAGGGACTCAGGTGGTCCAGGAAAAAGCTACTGCTCATGTAGCTAAAAGGACGAGATAACCTAGCAGAAGCAATATGCATGCAGCTTTTGTACAGGCTGAGCAGAGTTGCCTAGACAGCTTCCAGGAGAATGTGTGTGTGTGTGTAGAATGAAACAAGATTAGATAAGGAGTCTTCTAATGTAGAAGTTCTCCCCATACAAAGAAGAAGACAGGAGAACCACCAGGGCCAAACAGAGTCCAGGGAGATAATTGTGGATTTCACTCAACAGCAGATTATTGACATATTTAGTAGATTCACCCAAAGAATGGGAGAGTCTTTAGTGTCTTGGATAGTAAGAATCACTAATGAACGCAACACTGGACTGTGAGGATTGCTTAAAATTGCTTAAAATTCATAAGTATCAGTCAGAATCCTTTTGTACATCAAGCTTTTAGGGATTACCATGTGCAAGGAGGCCTCAACAGAACTAATCTGTTAGCTTTAGTTGCAGAGGGATGCAGAAAGCAATATCCTACTGACTCTATGTGGCCTGGTGGAGACAGACCCTAGTACTTACTTAGAGACTGTATGAGAAAGCTAAAGGAAGAGGTAATAAAACTGCCATCATGGTTGGATATGCAAATGCATATCATGAAACCCCCCTAGGAGTTCCTCATAGAAATATCATAGTGAAGACAGCTCCTCCTGCTTATAAGCACTTAATTCTGACTTTACTAATTGGAGAAATAGGGCACCATCTTTCAGAAGTGCTGGATAAGATTTCACAATTAAGTGACCTAGGGGAATGGGGACAAGATAAATTGCCTATAGAGAGAAGAGTAAACAGCCAGAGGATTCAGAGACAAAATAGACAAACTAGAAGGCAACTGTTTACTGCTCTATTGAGAGCAGGGGTGGACTTTAGAAGATGGCATTCCAACTGAAGAGCTGCATAAGCTGTTCCAAGAAAAGGTACTTAACATTAGAATGAATAGGGAAGCAGGAACCACCTCTGCAGGTGCTCTTGAATCTGAATCTTTGTATCCAAGCTTGCCCCACCTTCAGGGAGAATAGGAAATAGGCCAGGCCCCAGCCCAGATTAAAGAAATATACAGAGGAGATTGTAGACCCCACATTGGTTTAACAATGTATGAGAAGAATGGATCAACTACTGTGACTAGGGCATTGCTGGATACTGGGGCTTAGACCACACTTATCTATGGAAACCCTGATAAGTTTAAACATGGAACCCCTATTACCATCACAGGTCTAGGAGGAGCTGAAATATCAGCCAGACAAGTTAAAATAACAATGAAAATTGGGCAGCTATCTAAGAAAGAATATACTGTGGTTGTTGTACCCATTCCTGAATACATAATTGGAATAGATATACTGAAAGGCATGACTCTGAATTTACCTGAAGGAAGATACCAATTTGCTGTAAGGAAGATAGGATACAGTTAATACAGTTTTAGTGGGAAAAATAAAAAATGGACCCAATCACTTTACCTGAACCTTCTGAAGTAATGACTTTAAAACCGTATCATGCACCAGGTGGGCAAGATGAAATTACCACTACTATAAAGGAATATGTTGAATCAGGAGTGTTAGTCCCTACAACCACAGGATGGAATAATCCTGTCTGGCCAGTAAGAAAATCAGATGGGACATGGAGAATGACCTTGGATTATAGACAATTGAATAAGGTGATTCCTCCTCCTTTGTATGCTGCTGTTCCAGATACCATCACCTTAATAGAAATATGATGGGACTTGGTATGCAGTTGTTGACTTAGTAAGTGCCTTCTTCAGAATCGCAATAGACCCTAAACAATGGGAACAGTTTGCTTTCACTTGGCAGGGTAGACAATGCACTTCCACCTGCTTGCCACAAGGGTACCTACATAGCCCCACTATTTGTCACAGGATTGTGGCTGAACAGTTAGATGAATTAAAGCTAACTTGTGTACAGCTTACCCACTACATTGATGACATCATGATACAGGGAAAAGATGCAAAAGAAGTGGAGAGGAGTTTTACCCTTCTAATTGAGCATATGAAAAGTAAAGGGTGGGCAATTAACCCTGCAAAGGTTCAAGGATCAGCTCAAAATGTAAAACTTTGGGGTATACAATGGAACAAGGGACTACAAGAGATTCTTCCACAAGCCCGACAAAAGGTTCAGGACTTTCCTACCCCTACCAATAAGAAAGAAGCCCAAAAGTTCATAGGAATGTTTGGGTACTGGAGGCACCACATTCCACATTTGGGACAGATTTTGAAACCTTTGTATAAAGTCACTTGAAAGAAATATGATTTCGATTGGGGAAATGAGCAGAGTAAAGCTTTTGAAGAAGCCAAGGCTGCCATACAATTGGCCCTAGATTTGTGGCCCATGCAAAATGGTCCAGTGGAATTACAAGTGACTGTACAAGATGATTATGCAAACTGGAGTTTTTGGCAAAAACAACAAAGCTGAAATGTACCCTTGGGATTTTGGTGTAGGAAACTCCCTTCATCTGGAGTCCAGTATACACCTTTTGAAAAGCAGTTCTTAGCTGCATATTGGGCTTTGGTGGAGACTGAATAACTGACTCTGGGCCATGAAGTGACATTAAACCCTGGAATCCCAATTATGACCTGGGTAATGAGTACTCCAGCTTCTCACAGAATTGGACATGCCCAAGAGGCTAGTATAATCAAATGGAAGTGGTATATTCAAAATAAAGCAAAAACCGGCAAAAGTGGAGTCTCTGCTCTACATCAATCTATAGCAAACGTAGTAATTGAGAGGAATGACACACCCCCTGAGCCAAAGCAACTGTTGCTACAATCCTCTGTAAAATGGACTGAGGGATATGATGGACTAACTGAAGAACAAAAGAGACATGCATGGTTTACTGATGGGACATATTTGGGCCAAAAAAGACATTGGAAAGCAGTGGCGTGTAACTCATGTACTAGAAAGACTTTGGAAAGTACTGGGACAGGTGGAAGTAACCAGTATGCTGAACTTATGGCAGTACATCGAGCCATGAAAATAGAATAAGGAGGACAGTGTCATATATTAACTGATTCATGGGCAGTAGCTAATGGGTTATCTACATGGATGCCCATGTGGAAAAATCAAAATTGGGAGATTCATGGCAAACTAGTCTGGGGCAAAGAATTATGGGAAGATATCTGGAACATGTCTTTGGTCACTGACTTGTCAGTTTTCATGTAGATGCTCATGTGGCCCTCACCACACCAGAACATGAGTATAATGCTCATGCTGATCAACTGGCAAAGGCTGCTACTCAATGTATTGTCCCTACTTTAACAACAACTGATGATCTGGTATTAGCAAAATGGGTCCACCAAATGGCTGGGCATTTGGGGGTTCTGGCCACACACCGGTGGGCACAAGATCGAGGCATTAGTATCTCTCATTCCTATTAAAACAGATAGCAGCAGAATGTCCTATATGTCAATTGGAAAAGGAACGAACTGTTCCTCGGGTAGTCACTGGAGAGACAGCAAGAGGGAAAGTCCCAGCCCAAATCTGGCAAATAGATTATATTGGTCCCCTCCCCCCAAGATAGAGGATGCAGATTTATATGTACTTGTGTTGACACCTATTCGGGTGTACTAGTGGCTTGTCCTTATAAGAATGAAACCCAGAAAAACACTTGTAAAACTCTAGACCTCATAAGTCTATGTTATGGAACCCCAATGCAGATTCAAAGTGACAATGAGTCACATTTCAAAGGTAATGAAATGAAGAGATATTGTATATGGAACAATATAGAATGGATATATCATATTCCATATTATCCAGAAGCATCTGGGTTAATTGAAAGAATGAATGGATTACTGATAGAACAGTTAAGGAAGTTAAGTTCCAATAATTCATATCAACATTGGAAGGATAATTTGTTCATGGCTTTAAGTAATTTGAATAATAGACCATTGGGAGGAAGTACACCTCTAGCCAGAATGATGACCCCAAATCTGCAAATTAGAAAACAACAAACGCATAAGATCCCAAATATTGAGTATTGGACCTTGAGGCCAGATGTCCCAGCACCATACCCAGGAACACCTGGTTTGGTGGGATATGATTTACATTGTTTAGAAGACTATTGGTTAAACAGGAAAGAGATGAGAAAAATCTCCACTGGGATATGCATAAGAATCCCTAAAAATCACTTTGGACAGATTTTATCCAAATCAGAATTAGCAGCCCAAGGAATACATGTATTGGCTGGAGTAAAATAACCTAATTATCGAGGAAAAATTGTTGTGACATTCCATAATTTAGGTGAAGGGCCTATACAGATTCGTAAAAATGATAGGATAGTCCAAGTGATTATCATTCCTTGTAAAACAATACCACTTGTAAAAACTGACCCTCCTCCCAAAATGACTGTCAGAAGAACAGAAGGATTTGGTTCTACTGATAGAATACAATCAGGAGCTAAAGTATGGGCAAAATGGAAACCAGAGGATATTCCAAAGGCTGCAGAGATTATAGCACATGGGAGGAATAACACTGTAACTATTGTTTATTCTGGAGAAGATGATTACAAATTTGTACCTTAACTCATATATTCTACCATGAGTGAGGCTACAATAGTCTGGTTATTTTCTCTTTGCTTTTTCTTGGCTTTTTGTCTGTTCATCTTGTTTGCTAGATTTGTTTCCACAGGCTTGGTACCCTCCACCTGTAGATGCCTGATAGCTTAACCTGGATGTCACCCCTTGTCTGCAACTGTGATATGTCACCCTTGGATTTGGCATCAAGCACCTTAAGAACTGACCTCTCAAATGGGACCCCTTGCGACAGGGACAGGTCTACATCTGATTGCAGCAGCAAGTAGCCATGGAAGAAGAGACCTTCACCCCTTACCCCAAGATTTAGGGGCCCCATTTGTTCGGGGGAATGATGGGGAGCTTGTGCTCAAGCCCCACCCTAAGTACTGTTTTCTGTGTTTATTGTGTGCTATCCTTGTTATATTGTATTAAAATTCTGTTGACATGAGTTATTACTAATATATTTTTGCCAAGTAAGGGACATGAAAGATCTTGGGGCCAAATGTAAGGGTTATGGGATTTAAAGATCTTCCATGCCCCATAGGACTTGCTGAAGTAGCAAAAAGGGGTGGGGCAAGAGGAAGCAACAACAACAAGAAAAAAAAGCTAGAGTTCCGGTGGTGACTAGCAGCAGCCGCAGTGGTATCAGGTAGGTAGAGGTGGAGGCACAAACTCCTTTTTGAGCCAGCCAGAATTTCTGCTAAGGACTCTTGTTGGGGACTGCCGGGGACTGGATCTTTTGGGTGCTGGAGCTGTTGAGAGCATCCTTCTTGGATGCTGAGCAGTTGCTGTGAGTGGGGAGAGAAGGACCTTTGCCTGAGGTAGCGTGCTTTGTTTTGAAGGCTTGAGAATGTGGTTGTTAACTACATTAACTACATGTGCCAATTTCATAACTACTCTGATGGCTTTGACTTTCTGGTTTTGGGACTCAGTTATTTGGTATTTTAATAAATGTTCTAGCTTTATCCCCCATATAGAGATCCTGGTATATTTTGTGATTAATAACCACATAAGCCTATTTATAATTGTCATAGGCATTGTGAATATTGCATTGTTAATACAAGTAGAGAGTGAAAGGAATATGTATTCAAGTTATGCAAAATTAAAGAAAGTAGGATTTCAGAAGGAAAATTCATAAACAGTTTCTAAAAATATTTATTTAATGTGTTGTGTAATTTTGAAAAGAAATTCAAGCTGTATGTAATGGAGATGTAATTATTTTAATTCAGAATTAAAAAAAAAACTAAAAAGATTTAACTAATCTAATTTGGGGGGGGGTGAGAGGGAAGATAGTTTGCTTCCCTTTGTCTCTGAAACTGGAATCATTGCTTCTTACAGTGTTTACTTCTGTTCTTCTTCTAGATTTAAATTAGAGTCAAAACCACCTTTTAAAGTTTATGCCTTAACTAGGACTGAGTAGAATAAACTAACTTTACCATGTTAAGAACTTTCTGAACACTCCAGAAATGGAGGGGAAAAGGAAGTCCAACAGCTAGGAGTCACGATTGTTATTTCTTTGTCTCATTTGTTCTCTAAACTTAAGCCCACATTCACAAAGATTGTATCTGTAATTATGAGAGAGTGTACCATAATCCTTTTGTGTGAGTATTCTTTTTAGTGGGGTGAGGAGGGAGAGAGAAAATGTTTGTACTAACTATTCTCGTGATATCATCAAAGTAAATATCCCTTTCTAAACGTTGCTTTAAGTTGGCTGTCAGAACAGTGGGTACCTGCAGTTGATGGAATTACTGACTCACTCCTGATACCTCAGGAGTACCTCTAGAATCCTGAAGGGGTGAAGTATCTTTGTTCTCATACTTGAGACTCTTCTGTGAAAGTTGGAATTGAGATAAACGATCATCAAAGTTTATATGGGCTACATAGACAAATATCTACCTTAATTTTGAAAAAAAAAATGATGCTTTTAAAAAAATAAATCTATTGGGAAATAAAGCATCAATAGTGATGAAAAATGCATGAACATGATGATAGTAGAAAAATCCATGTTTACTAAAGAAGAATAAGAATTAATATGAACAAGAAAATAGAAATGGTTAGAGCAATCCAAAAATTGGATAATATCCTCCTAAATAATTAATGTTTGGGATTGGGTAGAGTTAAGATAAAAAGCCTAAAGTGATTTTAGATGACATATAGTACTGCTCTCTCATTTTACAGTGTAGGGATCCAAGGCTCAGAAATACTAGATGATTTTTCCAAGCTCATGACTTACCTCCTTCTTCTTGGAAAGTGGTTCTAAAAATGTTACCTTAAATAAGATAGAGAAATGGAAAGAGTTTTAAACTTCAAAGACATGGGTTTGAATTTTGTTTTTTACATTTATTTCACTCTATGTATATGGACATTACCTAAAATTTCAGAACCTCAGTTATTTTACATCTTAGAGTGGCATAGTGAATAGAACTATTGACTTTTAGTCATGTAGATTTTCAGTCATGTGAATTCAAGCCCTACTTCAGATACTCACACTAGCATGGAGAAGTCAGTTAATCTATTTCAGCTTCTGTTTTCTGATCTATAAATGGTGATAATATAAGGACCTTGCTTGCTGAGGTGTGAGGACCCAATGAGATTATATATATATACATAATCTCATTGGATAAACCTTAAAGAACCACATAAATGATGAACATTATTATTAGTTAATACTGATTAGTAGAAAAGTATTAAACTTATTAAATTAATTTGTAAAATGGAGGAAATCATGTTTAATCACACATGATGTACATGTATACATAGATAGACACATATATACATATTCATATATAAATACACACAAAATTATGGTATGAGCCTGAAAGAATACTGTCATGGGTACAAAGTTTAGAATGATCTGATACTAACAAGGAAAAGCAAGGACATTAAAAAATATTTTCTTTTTGGTGTTTAGCTGTATTCTTGAAATGAAGAAAAACAAAGAAAGGACCTCTCCTTGCTGTAGATTTGGCAACAATAATACAGAGAAAGCTGAACTGTTCAAGTCTTATATTGTTTTCCCTTTAAAAAATTAAAAATTTCAAGGAGAGTAATCTTTGTGTTGAAAGGGAAAGGAAGGGGGAAGACTAAAAGGAAATTGTAAATCAATATAATTTGGGAAATCATGACAGAGTTGCTTTTAGTGAGTTCAAATGAGGAAGGTCAATGGATGACTTCTAAGAATCTGGAAAGAACTAGCAAATTAAACATATAAGCTATTACCACAAAATTGACCAATGTGGCATCATAGATTTATATGGAAATTTGCTTGTATAGAGTTTTAATTGACATAAATTTATTGAGAATTCATCTAGTCCTCATTTTACTGAGGAAGAAACTGAGAGGCCAAAAGGTTAAACAATGTGCCCAGGGCCAAATGTGAAATAACATGCAGAGCCAGAATTTAGAAGCACAGCTCATAGATGTAGAGTTGGAAGGGGCTTCAGAGCACACAATTTCAGAGAAAAAGAAACAAGGTCAAAGGACATCAAGTGACACATCCAAGATAGCACAGGTATGACAAAGCAGAGGCAGGAATTGAATCCAGGTCCTGAGACTACACCGTTTGTTCCACTGCACCACATTGCCTCCTGCAAATTCTATTTTTTAATTGAGATAAGAGAATCTGAAAGCTACAGATGAGGTTTTGTACTTTATATATAGTAGTGGAAAAATTCAAGAACTACTCATTAAAAGGAAGGCTGCTTGAGGTGGCTAGGTGGTGCAATGAATAGAGCACCAGCCCTAGAGCCAAGATCACCTGAGTTCAAATTCGCCCTCAGACACTTAACACTTACTAGCCATGTAACTTTGGGCAAGGCACTTAACCCCAATTGGCCTGCCTCCCCCCCTCCAAAACAAAAGAGGAAGGCTGGTGAATATGAGAAAGTACATAGGAGGAATCAAGAAGTAACACCATCTTCATCAATAATCAAAATTATCAGACTTCATTTGATCAGGTTATTAGATAAATAGGAGGGGCATACAGAGATGCTATGCTTATAGCTTGCATAAGTCTTTAAAGAAAATTTGACTAAAATAATCTCTCATTTCCATCTTAAAGAAAAACGGAGGAAATGGGATCTAGGTACTATAAGTAGATGGATTCAAAATGTGAATGAATGGTTGGACCAAAAATGTGTTATTTCAATGATCAAAGTTATTCTGAGGTTTTATCTACTGAAGTAGTCTCTAAAATGGGTGGCCTCATTCCACAGTCCCAGGAGATGATGGACATGTTACCAATCAATTGGAAAATGAAATGATTTCCATCCCACCTTCCATGAATTAGCCTGTCATGAGGCTTTTCTTCAACACCAACACACTTTTAATGAGTACCCAAAGGAATAAATGTCATTGAGAAAAATGTCCCCTTACTGACATACCATTTCCTGCTATGTCACCTTTTCAGTACTTCCTTCACCTCATTCCTACCCTGTAGGATCTGCGCTCTTGAGCTATGGCCAATGAATAAGAAGTTACCCACTCCTTTTCATTTTGGGTGGACCTTAGTGGGTTACAGAGGGTAAGTGGGTATAGATGGGAGGCAACCTGCAAAACAGGTTGTCATTAAATTTCTTTATACTATCTATCTCTTTAACTTATTTTTTTTTCTTTGTAATAGTCCCTTGGCATAATGGAGGCTCTCCTGTGAGTAGAGTTGTCCCAATGACTCTTGATTTCTACAACCAGGATCACAGTACCCTAGCCCCTTGGTATAGGTCTTGCTGTCAATAGGGTTAAGTCTCTGTATGCATAACTAGCTTATATTTAAGGAAATGTCTGTTAGCCAGCCAGAGATTTTGAGGAAAACAATCTCTTAATGAGTTTGGATGCTGAACATAACACATACAAGAATGCAAATTTAATGAAAAGCTTTATTGCAAGGAATGAGGAAGAAAGGAAAGATGAGAGTGAAAGGGGACTTGATATACAACTCAGGCATCCTAACATAAAGTATAACTTAATATAAGGGAAGCTCTGAATTGGGGAGCACAGATACATGGCGCATTCAAGAGAAAGGGTGGGCTCCAAGGAGAAAAGGTAGAGGAGGGGAAGGAATACTTTAAAGAGGCCTTCTCAGAGCTGGGTTCTTATATTCTGATTTTAGATAGGCTTCCTGGAGTGGCTGAATTATATATCAGGAGTAAGGTCAGAATATTATTTTGATGGTTTGGTATGAAGGAAAAATGTTGGTGGTAAATAAAATATGATTTTGTGGTTTTCATACTAAGAAAACAAGCTAGTTGAAGACAAGATATTATTTAGGGGGCTCAATGACATCAACATTCAAAAAATGTTATTGTCAGCCTGTCTTCTTACATATTATCTATAAGTTTCTAGCCTTTCATAGGGGGCGACTGTCATGATGGCCTCAAGATCATCAGGTCTGGTCTTATAACAGTGGTTTCCATGCCTAGATTCTCCCTTAAGGAGAAACTGTCATTGAGGTCTCAAGACTACCAGTTCCCAAGTTATTACACTAGCCCTCTTTAGAACTTCCTCTTTTTTGCTCTTTTTCATCCCCCTACTTGAAGGATGCATTTCACCTCTAATCCAGGGTTCTGTAGGAACCCTAAAGAAGTCTAAGGATTATCTAGTCTTTACTACAAGATTAAGCCCCATTGACTTCTTCTTCAAATTTAAGGAATCCTAAATATCCTAGTTCCATTTAATCACTTTACATTTTTATATGTTATTTTCTCCCAAGTGCATGTTAAAACAATTTTTAACATTTGCTTTTTTTCTAAAGTTTTGAGATTGCTATTCTATCCCTCTCTTCCTTCCCTCCCGCTTCCATGAGCTACTAAGCATTCAGTATAGGTTATATTTGTGCAATCATGTGAACCATTTACATTTAAGTCATTTTGTAGAAAGGAAGGAAGGAAGGAAGGAAGGAAGGAAGAAAGAAAGAAAGAAAGAGAGAGAGAGAGAGAGAGAGAGAGAGAGAGGAAGGAAGGAAGGAAGGAAGGAAGGAAGGAAGGAAGGAAGGAAAAATAGCATGCTTCAGCCTATATTCGAATAATATGTGTTCTTTCACTGGAAGTGGATAACATGTTCTATCATTAGTCCTTTTCGGATTGTCTTGGATCATCATATTGCTAAAAATAACTAAATCGAGGGGTGGAGCCAAGATGGTGGAGTAGAAACAGTGCGTCCAAGGCACTCCCCCCCAGATCACCTCCAAACTATGTAAAAGGGGACTCTGAACAATTTCTGAAGCCCCAGCACCCACAGAACGACACAGAGATGCTAACCTCCCTCTGAGGATAGCCCAGCAGCCCTGCAGGAAGGACCAGCACAGTGCTCTGGGAGTCGGCAGAGAAGCACGCAGAGCCCAGGTCCGAGTGAGCTGCAGTTTTAGCCCCAGGGAGGCCAGGCCAGCAGCTGGCTGGGGGACCCCAGAACACCAATAGCTGTGGTGATTCCAGAATTATCAACTCAGATATGCCTAGGACAAAGTGAGAGGTTAGTGCCCTATGGACTTTGGGAGCAGTCTTTGGGGAACATGTTGGCTTCCTCCCCTGGGGGCTAGAAGACACGCCACTGAGGAGACACACCATTTTGTGGTTTTCAGTGGCAGCTCCAGCTCCTGGCCTTCGAACTGTAGGGAGATCCAGCAATCAGTCTTGGGGGGTAATCGCTCTTGCTTTAACCTCCCTGGATCTGGATTGTGATCTGGGTGGGGGGAGATCTGGGGTGGGTATCCAGCTTGCCAGAAAGCTGTGAAGACCCCAACGTTTGGGATGAAAGCACTTCTGTCTGGTGGCAGAGCCATAGTGTGGCAAGAAGCCCAAAAGTCAAGTAATTGAGTGGCACCATTTCAAGGCAAAGGAAACAAAATAAACAGAAAAATGCAACCTTAGACTCCTATTTTGGGGGCAAAGAGGATCGAAGCATAGAACATAAAGAGCATTGTGAGGTCAGAAATCCTCCTCCAAAAGCCCCAAAGGAAAATATAAGCAGGTTACAGGCCTTAGAGGCCCTTAAGAAGGACTTTAAAAATCAAATAAGAGAAGTGGAGGAAAAGTTGGGAAGAGAAACAAGAAGGATGTAGGAAAAGTATGAAATGAGGATCAACAGCCTGACTGAGGAAAACAGCATCTTAAAAAATGGAATAACTCAAATGGCAAAGGAGGCCCAATAGGGCATTGAGGAGAAGAACGCCTTAAAAAGTTGAATTTGCCAGATGGAAAAAGAATCTCAAAAGTTCACTGAGGAGATTATTTCCTTCAGAGTTAGACTGGAGCAAATAGAAGCTAATGACTTTATGAGAAATCAAGATGCTGTTAAGCAGATCCAAACAAATGAAAGAATAGAAGGCAATGTGAAATATCTCATGGGAAAAACCACTGACCTGGAAAGTAGATCCAGGAGAGACAATTTAAAAATTATTGGACTACCTGAAAGCCATGATCAAAGAGAGAAAATAGAAATCACCCTTCCAGAAATTCTCAAGGAAAATTGCCCTGATGTTTTAGAAACAGAGGGCAAAATGGAGGTTGAAAGAATCCACCGATCACCTCCTGAAAAAGATCCCAAAAAGAAAACTCCTAGGAATATTATAGCCAGGTTCCAGAATTCCCAGATCAAGGAGAAAATACTCCAAGCAGCCAGGAAGAAACAATTTCAATATTGTGGAAACACAATCAGAATAGCACAGAACCTAGCAGCTTCTACACTGAGGGATCTAAGGGCATGGAATATGATATTCCACAGGGCAAAAGAGCTGGGACTGAACCCAAGGATCATCTACCCAGCAAAACTGAGTATTTTGTTTCAGGGGGAAATATTGTCATTCAGTGGAATAGAGGTCTTTCAAGCATTCTTGAGGAAAAAACCAGAGTTGAATAGAAAATTTGACATCCAAACACAAAAAGCAAGAGATGCCTGAGAAGGTAATCAGGGAAAAGAAATCAAAAGGAACTTATCAAAGTTGACCTATTTACATTCCTAAGTGGAAAAACAATAATTGTGACTGATGGATCCTTTCTGAGTATGAAAATAAAGGAAGAAGTGTGTATGGTCATATGAATACATATGTGAATGTGTATGTATATGTTTACAGTTATACATGGAGAGAGGGCATAGGTTGAATTTGTTGGGAAGGAATGATACTTAAGGGATGAAATTATGAGGTGAGAGAGGAAAGTGGCAAGAGGAGATGGGGAGAAACAGGGTAGGGTAAACTATGTCATGTACAACAAGCAAGGGGAAGTGGCTGCAGGGGAGGGGAAGAATAGAAAGGCAAATATGCAAAACCACATTCTCTTTGAATTTGGTTCATGGAGAGAATGACATACATACTAAATGAGATATCTCAACTTGCAGCAGAATAGGGGGAAGAGGGATGAGAGGAGGGATGATGGATGGGAGGGCATTCTGGGGGGAGGGGAGGTTGGAAGTACCCAATATAGAAGAGGGACAGGATAAAGTAGGGAATGGTCCAGGTAGGGGCTGGAATGGGTGGGAGGGAATTATAAGCAGCCTTTTCCAATGTATCGACTATGGTAATATTTTGCATAGCTAGACATGTACAACACATACTGAATTACTTATCTCCCCAGAGGGAATGGGTGACAAGGGAGGAAGGGAATGGATCTGAAATTCGAGTTCTTAAAATTAAATGTTTCAAATATATATAAATTATCAATACTATTATCAATACTCTTTTGCATGTAATTGGGAGATAAGATGTGCAGGCATTGAGGCACAGAGATTCACCTTGCTCTAATGGAAAATTCGAATGGGGTATAGGAGAAGATATGGGAGAGGAACGGATGTTGGGTAGGGGGAAAATGCGGAAAAATTGTAACTCAAAATCTGTTGGAAATGAATGATGTAAACCAGAAGTTAATAAAGCATGTGTTTAATTAAAAAAAAAAGAATAACTAAATCACTCACAATTCTTCACTATGCAATCTTGTTGGTACTTTGTACAACATTCTTCTGGTTCTGTTAACTTCACTTTGTTCATGTAAATCTTTCCAGGTTTTTTCTGAAATCATCTTGTCTGTCATTTCTTATAGTACAATAATATTCCATCAAAATTATATACCACAGCTTATTTTGCCATTCCACAATTGATGGGTATCTCTTTGGTTTATAATTCTTAGCCACCACAAAAAGAGTTATATTTATAAATATATATGTATGTATATTATATATAATATTTATATATAATTTATATATGTGTGTATATATGTATATATATATATATAAATATTTTTGTACAAATATGTCCTTTCACCTAGCAGTTGATTCTGCATTTAATGAACTTTTATAAAGGAATATTTATATCAAAAGTATAGCCAAAGCAATCATTTAAATACCTCTCCCCAAAAATATTAGGGTTGTAATCTTCCATTGGGGAAGTATAGGGTGTCTCTTTGCAGAGTGTAGGGATTCTAAGTTGAACAACTTTATTCTTTTGCTATAACATCACACCACCAAGCCTGAAGGCCCCTCAGATTTGTGACTCATTGGTAGCTTGGTTTTTCAAGTCTTCTCTGCTGGACTGGCATCAACATCTTGCCTGAAGAACAGTCTCTAAGGTGGCTATGGCTTAAGCTATGTGGTTCTAGGGGCTCCAGAGCTTGTTTCTATAAATAATAAAAATGAAAGAAACAACAAAATTTCAAGCATATTTCTCAGGGTCACAGGATCTAAAAGAGGCTACCTTCCCTTACATCAAGCTCAACATATTGTCCCCTTGCATTGAGTAAAAAGGACCTTCACCCCCTGGACAAATATACTGCTCTTGAAAGAGAAAAAGAAATGATGCTAGGCTGTTAGTCTTAAAGACACAAAATTCTCCAGGTACCTGGCCAATGGAAAAATCTAGAAGCAGATCAGTGTTATCTCATACATAGGTATCTCCATCATCAGTGACTTTTTGTTGTTTTTCTGTCATTTTTTCAGTGGTGTCCAATTCTTCGTGATGTCATTTGGAGTTTTTCTGGAAAAGATACTGAAGTGATTTGCTATTTCTCTCTTCAGCTCGTTTTGTAAATGAGAAAACTGAGGCAAACAAGATTAAGTAACTTTCCCAGGGTCAGAAAGCTGGTAAGTGCCTGAGCTCATATTTTCATGCAGAAGATGAGTCTTCCTGACTCCAGGAGTGTCACTCTACCTACTCTGCCACTTACATGCCCTATGTGATTTAGACAGGTGCAGTAAAGTCCACTTATCTATACTATATACCTAATTTGTTAGAATATTTTAGGGATCATTATCTAAAAATTAGAATATGTTTTTCTCTTTCAATTAATTTGGACCAAATATTTATATTTTAACCATAATTTTCAAAAATGTTCATGGAGTTATAAATGAGAATTCCCATAGCTTGATCATACTCAAACATGTTTTCCAAAAAATATATAAATAAGATAAATAATTTATAAATAATCCTAATTAGTGGTGAACTATTATTCCATATTCTGTGTTTCAAAGCAGTTGCCTAATCTTATGCAAGAGGAAATTGTCCAAAGCTTCTGGTGTGATAAGAAGGGAAAAGGGACATGAAAAAGACATTTGTTGACTTATACCTATAGTTTTTTTTCTCTAAATCTAGGAAAAACATCTGGAAACTTGAATCTCCTTTCTTGAAGCTGAAACTCAAAAGAACAAGACTTTCTCATTAGACATAGTTAATTGAACCTAGAATCATGAAGATTTGAATTCAAACCCATTATCAGACACTAATTGTGCCACTCTAGGAAAGTCAATTAACCAGTATTTTTAGGTATAATAATAGCATCTGTCTCCCATGGATGAGAGGATCAATGAATTAAAATTTCTAATGTGTTTAACACATTGCCTGACTTGTAGTTATAGTAGGCATTAAGATGTGTTTTTATACTTCTCTCCTTCCCTCCTTTCCCCTGAATCTTCCCTCCCTCCCTCCCTTCCTTCCTTCCATTCTTCCTTCCCTTCTTCCTCTTTGTAAACAATAGACAGCTCTATCCCTCAAGCAGGCATAGAATGATTTTTCTCCAACTAAAAGGAAAGTCCTAAACAAATGAGTTGGAGCCTTGGATTAAATTAATTGTAATCAACCAAAAAATGACAACATAAATTGTTTCAATGTGCAAAAAATATACGTGTTTTTTTTTTTTTTTTATTGGGGGGGGGGGGAGGGAGACTGACTTTATTATCCAAGGGCCGGTCCGGCCCCTTAGGTGCTCTTGTGGGAGCCGTCCGCTTCTTCTTCACCACCGGTGCCTTTTGGCTCGGAAAGATGGCACTGGCCCTGCACAGAGCGGCCATGTGGAAGTCTTTCTGGTACTTATTCTTGTGGATGATGTGCTGCACTCTGTTCACTGTGGCCCGGGAATTTTTGTTGATGGTGGTCCTGATGTAGGAGGTGGCAGGCTTCCTCTGACCTGCCCACCTCTTCAGCACCACTATGATGCCGTTGCCATTGGCCACCAGCTGGATGTCGCCCCTCTTCCAGTGGATCAGAAATTCGTTCTATAGCAGAACGAATTTCAGGCCTTGAGGTTGTTGGGCTTGGTGCTGTACATCTGCTTGTTGCAGCTTGATGAGGAACGTGGAGCAATTCTGAAGGACCATCCACTGCAGGTGGGAAGAAATGGCAGGGGCTGCTCTCGATTCGGCTCCCGGAGACGGAAAGGACAATACCTATTTTTTTCTAAATAGTTTATATAGCATTGGAATTAATTGTTCTTTAAAGTTTTGGAGTAATTCACTTGTGAATCTATCTGGACTTGGGAATTTTTCTTAAGTAGCTCATTGACCACTTGTTCAATTTATATTTCTAAGAGAAGGATTTTTAAATATTCTATTTAATATTCTATTTAAAAATCTGTACAATTTATATTTTTGTAATAAAAAACATCCACTTTACTTAAATTGTAAGATTTATTGACATGTAATTGGACAACATAGCGCCTAATAATTCCTTTAATTTACTCTCCATTGGTAGTAAATTCACCCTTTTTATTTTTGATACAGGTAATATGGCTGTATTCTTTTATTTTTTTAACTTAGATTAAACAATGGTTCATCTATTTTATTTATAAATTTATAAATGTATTTATAAATTTATAAAACCCCCATCTATTGTGGGTTTTTTCTTTAATAAAACCAGCATCTAGTTTTATTTAATGTTTCAGTGGTTTTCTTAATTTCAATTTTATGTATCTTTAATTTTCAGGATTTCCAATGAGATGTGTCTCATTTGAGATTTTAAATTTATTCTTCTTCTAGTAGTTTTTTTTTTTCAGTTGCATGCCTGATTCACAGATCAATTATTTTTCTATTTTATTGATATAAATTTTTAAAAATATATTTTTTCTTAAGTAATACTTTGACTGTATTGTATTTTCTTATATGTTGCCTCATGGTTGTCATTCTCTTTAATAAAATTATTTATTGTTTCTTTTGATTTGTTCTTTGACCATACATTCTTTTGGATTATATTATTTGGTTTCCAATAAATTTTTAATCTGATTTTGTAGCCCTTTATTGGATGTAATTTTATTACATTATGATCTGAAAAGAATGTATTTAAATTTTGCTTTTCTGAATTTGATTCTGTTTTATATATTTTTTATAATCTAATGCATGTTTTATTTTTGCATAAATACATTTTACCACTTAAGTAATGGTGTATTCCTTTTAATTTCCATTCCATTTTCTCCAGAGGTCTATCTTATCTAACTTTTCTAAAATTTTATTTCCCTCCTTAACTTGTTTATTGCTTTTTTTTTTTGTTAGATTAATATAGTTCTGAGAAGGTAAAGTTGAAGTCTGTCATTAGCATAGTTTTACTGTCTATTTCCTCCTCTAACTCTTGTAATTTTTCCTTCATAAATTTAGATGCTGTAGCCTTTGGTGCAGAAATGCATAGTAATGATATTATTTTGTTATTTATAATACCTTTCAGAAAGATACAGCTTTGTAGCTTATCTCTTTTAATTAGAATTATTTTATTTTTTTCTTTGTCTGAGATTATATTTGCTACCCCCAGATTTTTTTTGAACTTCATTTGAAGAATAATAAACTGTGTCCCTGTCCCTTGCCTGTACTCTATGTGTTTCTCTCTTTCCAAGTATACTTCCTGTAAATAAAAATTTACAGGATTCTGGTTTTTAATCCACTTCTGTTTTATCATTGAGGTCATCCCATTCACATTACCATTATGATGGCTGTGTATTTTGTTTCATCCTACTTACCCTTATTTATCCTTCTATCTCTCTGTTTCTCTGGCTCTCTATTTCTCTGTTTATTTCCCTTTTTTTTTTCCTCCTTTCATCCTGTACCTCCTAAAAAACATTCTGCTTCTTATTACCACATTTCCTAATACATCTTCCCTTCTATCAGGCTCCCCTTCTTTTATTCCCTTCTTCTTCTTTTTCCATGCAGGGTAACTTACATTTATATAACCAAATCTGCATGTGATATTTCCTCTTTATTTTTTTTTACAATGAAGTTAAAGTTTACATATTTCACACGACTTCCCAATCTTATCTCCACTGTAGATGCTTTCTGGATGCTTCTGTGATATAATTTACCTTGTTCTACTGTTCCCTTCCCCTTTCTTCCAGTATATCCTTCTTTCTCACTTCTTAGTTTTGTTTTTTTGTACAATATACCATAATAGCCAATTTACAACTGGGCCTTCTGTCTATTTATATATTTCTTTATTTTTTTAAATGCTTTATTAACTTCTGTTTTACATCATTCATTTCTGACAGATTTTGAGTTACAATCATTTCCCCACCTGTTTTTCCCCTACCCACCCTTCCAGAATAACAGTCCCACAAGATATCGCTTCCTCCAATCTGCTCTCTCCCATACCTTCTCCCATACCCCCTTCGACTTTTCCATTAGAGGAAGGTAAATCTTTGTTTCCCAATGCCTGCAGATCTTATCTCCCAATTATAAGCAAAAGAGTATTAATAATAGTATTTATATATATTTGAAACATTTAATGTTAAGACCTCGACTTTCAGATCCATTTCCTTTCTCCCTTGACACCCATTCCCTCTGGGGAAATAAGTGATTCAGTATATGTTGTACATGTCTAGTTATGCAATACATTATCATAGTAGATATATTGTACAAGGCTGCTTATAATTCCCTCCCACTCATCCAACGCCCCACCGGGTCCATTCCCTACATGATCCTGTCCATCTTCTATAGTGGGTACTTCCAACCTCCCCTCCCCCCAAGGATGCCCTCCCATCCATCATCCATCCTCTCATCCCCCTTAGCCCTATTCTGCTGCAGGTTGAGATATCACATTTAGTATGTATGTCATTCTCACCCTGAACCAAATTCAATGAGAATGTGGTTTTGCTTTTTTTGCCTTCCTATTCTCCCCCTCCCTTGCAATCACTTCCCCTTGCTTGTTCTACATGAGATAGTTTACCCTACCCTGTCTCTCCCCATATCCTCTTGCCACATTCCTCTCTCACCTCATAATTTCATCCCTTGAGTATTGTCCCTTCCCAACAAATTCAACCTATGCCCTCTATCCATATATAACTGTAACCATATACACACACGTTCACATATGTATTCATATGGCCACACACCCTTCTTCCATTATTTTCATAGTGAGAAAGATATCATCAGTCACAGTTATTGCTTTTCCATATAGGAATGTAGATAGTTCAACTTTGATAAGTTCCTTTTGATTTCTTTTCCCTAATTACCTTCTCAGGAATCTCTTGCTTCTTGTGTCTAGATGTCAAATTTTCTATTCAACACTTTTTTTTTTTTTTTGTTTTCCTCAAGAATGCTTGAAAGTCCTCTATTCCACTGAATGACCATATTTACCCCTGAAAAAAAGATACTCACTTTTGCTGGGTAGGTGACACTTGGCTTCAATCCTAGTTCTTTTGCCCTCTGGAATATCATATTCCATGCCCTTCTATCCCTCAGTGTAGAAGCTGCCAGGTCCTGGGCTATTCTGATTGTGTTTCCATAATATTGAAATTGTTTCTTCCTGGCTGCTTGTAGTATTTTCTCCTTGATCTGGGGATTCTGGAACCTGGCTATAATATTCCTGGGAGTTTTCTTTTTGGGATCTTTTTCAGGAGGTGATCGGTGGATTCTTTCAACCTCTATTTTGCCCTCTGGATCTAAAACATCAGGGCAGTTTTCCTTGAGAATTTCTTGAAGGGTGATTTCTAGGTTCTTTCTTTGATCATGGCTTTCAGGTAGTCCAATAATTTTTAAATTGTCTCTCCTGGATCTATTTTCCAGGTCAGTGGTTTTTCCCATGAAATATTTCACATTGCCTTCTAATCTTTCATTTGTTTGGATCTGCTTAACAGCATCTTGATTTCTCATAAGGTCAGTAGCTTCCATTTGCTCCAGTCTAACCCTGAAGGAATGAATCTCCTCAGTGAACTTTTGAGATTCTTTTTCCATCTGGCAAATTCGACTTTTTAAGGCATTCTTCTCCTCATTGCCCTTTTGGGCCTCCTTTGCCATTTGAATTAGTCTGTTTTTTTAAGGTGTTGTTTTCCTCAGTCAGGCTGTTGGCCCTCATTTCATACTTTTCCTGCATCCTTCTCATTTCTCTTTCCAATTTTTTCTCCACTTCTCTTATTTGATTTTTAAAGTCCTTCTTAAGTCCTCTATGGCCTGCAACCTGCTCATGTTTTCCCCTCGGGCTTTTGGAGCAGGACCTCTGACGTCACAGTCCTTTTCCCGCTCTATGCCCCCAAAATAGGAGTCTAGGTTTGCATTTTTCTGTTTCCTTTGTCTTGGCATGTTGCCACTTAATTGCTTGACTTTTGGGCTTGTTGCCACAATATGGCTTTCAGGCCAGATAGAAGAATTTTCATCCCAAACGTGTGGGGGGCAACTTCCATTTCTGGCAAGCTGTTAACCCACCCCAGACTTCCACCCTATATCACAATCCAGATCCAGGGAGGTTAAAGCAAGAGCAATTACCCCCCAAGACTGATTGCTGGATCTCCCTACAGTTTGCAGTCCAGGAGCTGGAGCTGCCTCTGAAAACTACAAAATGGCGTGTCTCCTCAGTGGCTTCTAGGCCCCAGAGGAGGGAGCCGAAGCATTCCGCAAATACTGGTCCCAAAGTCCATAGGACACTAACCTCTCACTTTGTCTTGGCATGTCTATGTTGATAATTCTGGAGTCACCACAGCTGCTGGTGTTCTGGGTTCTCTCCAGCCGGCTCTTGGTCCTGCCGTCCTGGGGCTAAAACCTCGGCTCATGGGGAACTGGGCTCCGCTCGTCTCGACTCCCCGTGCTCTGAGCCCTGCACACTGCTGGCTCCCAGAGTGCTGCGCTGGTCCTTCCTGCAGGAAGGCTGCTGGGCTGTCCTCAGCAGGAGGTTAGCTTCTCTGTGTAGTTCTGTGGGTGCTAGGGCTCCAGAAGTTTTTCGGAGTCCCCTTTTACATAGTTTGGGGGCAATCTGGGGACAGAGTGACTTGGATGAGCTGTTTCTACTCCACCATCTTGGCTCCGCTCCTCCCCTATTTATATATTTCTTATGAGTTGCAAGTATCATCTCCTGTAGGAATGTAAATAATTTAGCCATATTGAATCCCTTGATTTATCTTTTCTGTTTACCTATTTCTTGAAACCTGTATTTGAAAATCAAATTTCCTATTCAACTCAGGTCTTTTCATCAAAAATACTTGAAAGTCCTTGTTTACATTAAATATCTATTGTTTCTCCTGAAGGATACGCTCAGTTTTTCTGAGTAGGTGATTTTTGTTTCTAATTCCAGTTCTTTTGCCTTCTATGTTCCTTTTATTTCATATTTGCCTTTCATATCCCATGCTATTTGATAATTTCTTGTATAAGTTGTTGAATCCTGTGTTATCCTGACTGTGATGCCATGATATTTTGACTGTTTGTGTGTTCATATGTTTTTCTGTCTACCTGCAGTATATTCTCTTTTACCTGTGTTTTCTCCTCTTTTTTTATTAAATCTTTCCTTTTCTCCTCTTCTTGCCTTCTCTTCCAAAAACTAGCATTCAGAGTGGGATAGGATTATATTCAAAAGATAGAACATTTTCATAGTATGATGAATTTCTACTTTGATGAGACTTTATAAGACATCTAGTCCAACCCTTCCTTTTCTAGATTGGGCAAGAGAAAGGAACTACTCCAAATTATGTATGTAATAAGTGGCAATAAGTGTATACAAACTCCTTTCCCCCTGTGACAAATCCAGCACTTTTTTTCTATTTAGTTGATAGTTTTCATTTCTTAAGATCATTGTAATTTCTTTTTAAAAATGCTTTATTAACTGCTGATTTAAATCATTCATTTCCATCAGATTTTGAGTCATAATTTTTCCCCATTTTCCACCTACACAATACCCCAGAACAGCTGTCCCACAGGATATCCCCTCAACCAATCTGCTCTCTCCCTTCTCTTGTTCCATACCCTCTTTGACTTTTCGAGGAGGGAAAGGTGAAACCTCTTGCACCAATGCCTGCTCATCTTATCTCCCAATGATATGCAAAATAGTGTTAATCATATTATTTATATATTTTAAAAATTTGATTTTAAAAGGCAGAAAAGCAACTCAGTATATACTGTACATGTGTAGCTATGCAAAACATTGCCATAGTAAATATATTGTAAAAGACTGACTATATTTCCCTCCTTCCTATCCCACCTCCCACATGGTCCACTCCCCACTTTGGTCCTGTCCCTCTTCAAAAGTGGGTGCTTCCAACTTCGTCCCCCAGCCTGCCCTCCCTTCCATTGTACTCCCTCTCATCCCCTTCTCCCCTCCTCTCTTGTAGGGTGAGAAACCCTATTTAATATGTATGTCATTCTCTCTCTTATCCAAATTAAATAAAAATAAGGTTTTGCCTTTTTGCCTTCCTGGTCTTCCCCTTCCTTGGAACCATTTCTCTCTTGCTTCTTCAATATGAGGTAATTTACCCCATTCTGTCTCTCTACATCTCCTCTTATTATATTCCTCTCTCACCTATTAATTTCACCTTTTAAGTATCATCCCTATATCTAATAAACAGTTCAAACCAAAAATGTTTTAATAACATGTGTCATACTTCTAAAGCTAACCTTGGTATCATTTCAGTATAGGTGCTTTGGAAGCCTCATTCATTTTCAAATAATTCTTTGATTTGCAACCTTTATGTAAAATCAAATGCTACTGTAGTCACTGTTATCTTCAGCACCACAGCAGTACAGAACCCTCGACCTTTTCACTTTCCACATGAAAGGGAATGCAAGCATTCAAAAAGGGGAAGTAATCCATTTGGTTTTGAAAGTACAATTAATATTTTCTTCTACCTAATTCCTATGAAGCTGAAAATACCAAAAGAAGATGCATACTATTTCATGTAAATGTCAAGGTTGAGAGTTTAAACTTTTCAATCATACCAATAATTAAATTCCATTATTTTAGTGAGATGACCATTTCCAGTGAAAACTTTACATGACTTTGCTAATGTAATGGATAAAGGAGCTTTGTTAGAAAATGGCAGGTGCTCCCTCAATCACTTTATTTTAATTTTGCCACACATAAGGCATACTCACCAATATTTGAGAGAGAACTTGGGTAACAGTCACAGAACCCAAAAGCTCTCAAAGATTCCAGGAAAACTACTGTGACTTGCTCTTTGTTTTTATTTTAATGAAAATAATTTCATATCCTTTCTCATTAGCACAGGAGTTTGGTATCCATTTCGCAAAGGAAGTGGTACCATCATTCCCACCATATCTAGTTTTCAAAAAAAATCACCTAAGTGACAAGCAGGATAAATGTTTCCTAAAAGTCATAGGATGCAAAGCTAATTGATTTAAAACTAGAAGGAAACTCAAAGATGATTTCAATAGGGAATCAAACATTTAGAGTTGTAAGGAATCTTAGAAGCCATCAAGTCTAAGCCCCATCATTTTATACAGCAGTAAAGTGAGTCAGAGAGAAGTTAATTGAGCTAGAGTTCCAACATTTGTCCAACATGTTTTTTTTCATTTTGGGCAAAAAAAATGTGAGAGCCATTTAGTTTCTTTCTTTCCTCCCTCCTTCCCTTCCTCCCTTCCTTTCCTTCCTTCCTTCTTTCCTTCTTGCCTTCCTTCTTCCCTTCCTCCCTTCCTTTCCTTCCTTCCTTCCTTCCTTCCTTCCTTCCTTCCTTCCTTCCTTCCTTCCTTCCTTCCTTCCTTCCTTCCTTCTTGACATTATTTCTGTCATTTTAGTTTTTAAATGTTTTAATGGATTAGAAAATCACCAACAAATACAAAAAGAATAGTGTATGTGAAAATCATGGACTTACTAAATAGAACAAATAAATTTATTTGTGCATATAATTGCATGCAACAGTAACATTCTCTTGTTGTCTTTGTTCCCTCACATCTCTCCTTTGTTTTTCCTATGGATTTTTTAATGTTCCAGTTACACATCTTTCTATGTATGTCTCATTTTCTCACAGTATTACTACCTGCTATCAATATTAGCACAGTGCCTTGCACATGGTAAGGATTTAATCAATTCTTGTTGACTACTCAGTACACTTTCAACCCTCCCTTCCCCCATAAAACCATTCTTGCAACTAATACAAATTCACACACACATACACACATACACATCTGTTTCTCTCTGTGTTATATTGGTCATACTTGCAAAGGTATAGATCCTCCTGCATATACAACCCATCATCACTTCACCTAGAAATGAGAGTCCTGCTTTATCATCATTCACCTACACATACACAGACACACACACACAAATATCAAACACAGAAGACACTCAGGAATGTGTAGGCAAAAATTCAGATGACAAAGCAGTGACAAATATTGTATATAACTATTAGTGTACTGTCCAGAGAGCCTGAGACTTAAACTTAACAACATGAAGCAGTTTTTTGTATTGCTAAATAGACATTTTCCCATTTCACCTTGATCTGTCCTATCCAAAGAATTCTATTCAGATTGATTTTTTTTTCTAAACCAGGGCTTAGACAACTGCTCTACCTGATAGAGAGCCTGGGAGCTTCAGACTTTTCACACTCAAAGAGGGACTTCCATGGTTTGATATGTTTTACTCAGCTACCTATCATGAAGTAAAAAAAAAAAAAAAGCAGAAGAAAGAGCTACAACTCATTCTGTCTCAGACTAACCTAAGCAAAATGTGTGCTTTGTGTTCTGTAGTTCCCATGTGAGCAGAAGGGCACCATCGTCCTTTGCTGCTCCTCTGGGAAGAGCCTAGGATAGTCTAGCAAAAAATGATATGTGAAGAGGAGAGACATGGCAGTTCTTTCTGTCCAGAGAACAAATGCATGTGTACATGCCCAAATGAATGAATGAAAATCATTTATAATGTGCATGTTATTCACCAAATACTATGCTAAATTCTGGAGAAGCCATTGCTCAAATAAGACTGCCCCTGTCCTCCCCTTGATGAGCTTATATTCTAACAGAAGAACCAACTTTTATAGTGGATTGGTGGTCACAGAAGGGAGTCCTCTCAAAAGTCACAAGAAACAGAACATTAACATAATTAATTAACATAATAATAGTGGTGATTTGAATACAATTCTCAGAACTAGAAGAGGAAAGGAGGGTGGGGGAGAGAAAGCAGATGTGGAGAGGGTATTTAGCAGTAGGACAGAAAATTACTGTTTGATAAAGTGGATCAATAATCCTAAAGAGAACAAAGTTAGCTCCTCTCAGTTAGAATCTTTAGTGGTTGGTCTGAAGAATGGAGTAATAGATGCAGAAAAAATGGGTAGTAAGAAATTGCCAGGACAAAGATGAGAACAAAATCCCAGGAATTGTTGTAGAGAAAATGAAAGGTGTGTGTGCGTGTGTGTATGTGTTGGGGGGGTGGGGAGTGGGGGTTGTTGTTGGTGGGTCCATCATTTCAAAGCACCATGTACTTTCATTTTGAATTGTATACATTCCTGGAGTACCTGGAAATTTCCCCAGAGAGAACTGACACCTCATCATAGCAAAACAATGTCTCCTATAATTACACTCTACCAAAATTTGCCTCCACAGCTTCTACCTATTGCTTTTAGTTGTGAGCTCTACAGTTATAAAAACAAGTCTAATCTTTCATAAAAAAATAAAATGTGAATGGGTTGCCTAGGTGGCACAGTGAATAGAGGACCATCCCTGGAGTCAGGAGAACCTGATTTTCAAACCTGGCCTCAGATACTTAACACAAAATCTAGCCCTGTGACCTTGGGCAAGTTATTTATCCCCAATTGCCCTCCCCCCCAAAAAAGGCAAAAAACATTTATATAAAAGAAAAAGTAGACTTTCCGTTACCTGAGCAAAAAACAAAAAAGGCAGAAAAGGAATAAATATGACTGGATTTGTTGTATGTAACCAAATAGAGTACACTTCCATACTGATCTTATGAAAAAGGTAAGGACCATGAGTGGAATTAATAGATCCCTCCTTGACAACATCCATGAATTCAATCAACAATATATTGATTGACAAAAAATGTGGAAAAAATTTAGAGAAATGGGTATAGTTTTATCGAAATATAGACTATATCCTTCTTTTAGGGTTTGTGCAATTCCATAGTAAAGATTGGCACATTTTTCACTATTTTAGTTACCTTAAGACTTCCCCATTTTTCTTTTACCTTACTTCTATATTGTTAAAAGAGACAACCTTATTTTTGGTTACCAATAACAAATTTCTGTGTCACTGCTATCACATCATAGGCCTACCTGCATATATATATATATATATATATATATATATATATATATATATATATATATATACACACACATACATATTGTGTGTATATACAAACACCCCACACATGCATGCAAACACATGTGTGTATATAAACATATGTATGTATATGTGTAAATACACATTTATATGTATTTATCTTTGTGCACACATGTGTGTTCAATTTTTTATAAACTGGCTTGCAATAGTATTTTTGTTTTTTATAGTTTATAATACAAATTTAGTACACAAATCAGAGTAGCACAATTCATTTCTCTTTGAGTCTCAAGTTCCAATGTGAAGTTGAGAGAGAGCTTTTTAAAATCTCTTCAAGGGTTTATGATGGTTTCCTCAAAGGTCCTCAATTGGGTTTGAGGTATATGAATCTTTACTCATCTACTATGTCATTAAGAACCCATTTTCCATTTTTTTTAAACTTTGTGTTTCTGCAATAGACTGGATGAAACCTTTTCTGCTATTGTCTAGAAAAGGATATGCTATGTTTTGAGTTTGGTGGGTTTTTTGTTTGTTTGTTTGTTTGTTTGTTTCTGTCTTTCTCTTCTGCTCCAGAATTCCGTTGTATAGATATAAGATTCCTAGGAGTAGAATCTTTTAAGAGATAATGTATTAAGCATGCATACTAAATGGTTTAAAAGCAGCTGGATGGCTCAGGGGATAGACCCCTCGACCTGGAATCAAAAGAACCTGCGTTCAAAACTAACAGGAGAGGAGAGGAGAGGCATACTTGTCCCTTCAGAAATATTAAAGCATAAACTCAACCACTTGATGACTAAATGATATTATTTAGCTTGATGATTTAGAGTTTAATAGTTATGAATAGAACTAAATCTGCTGACATAACATAAGAATAATCATATAGAAACAAATTGCCCTTAAAGTAAAAAATCAAAATAAACCTAAAATGTCTTCTCCTTAATAAAGTAAATATAATTGAATTATATGTTGATAAACTATCATTGCTTTTTAAATTTTTCTTTTTTAATATTAAATGGAAGTTATATAATCAAAACTTTCATTTATAGTTTATTTTTTTCATTTAAGACATAAGATGGGAAATCTTTAAATTTTATATTGAGTCATGTTGAAGTCAACTTCATAGTTTGATGAGAAGTATGATCCTGTAATAACATGAAATAAATGCAAATTTCTTTTTAATCAGTCTATGTATCCCTAATTTCATAAGATATTATGAAGTAACTTTAAGTTATTTTTTTTTGTTTTCCATTATAATTTTCTCTGGTCTAGAATTTTCACTTTAGACCATTAAAGAAAAGGATTGCTTAGAAACCTGTTAGATAAAGACCTTATTCTAATCTCCCATACCACTACCAAGTATTAGCAATGTCATTGAAAATCAAGACTTTCCTTCAACCCTGGAGTTACAGTTTCTACTTTAAAAAAACAAGCCAAAAAACCTCTTTGCCTTTAGAAGTAAAGATTATTGGGGAGGAGCCAAGATGTTGGAAAGGAAACAGTAACATCTCTGAGCTCCTCAGTAACTAAGTCTCAAAGGGTGAATCTGAGCAGAATCCGGAGTGAGGGAGCCCACTGGAAGATGAAATATGGCAGAGTCCAGGCCAGGAGGTTGCCCAGTGTGTCTGGACTGCTCGAGCACAGAGCACATGGGGTCTGCACAGCCCAGACCTAAGAGCAGACAAGCAGACTACACCAGAGAGAGCAAAAGCCCCAGCATGCAGACTTACAGATTACGAATCACAGTCATCTATCAGACAGGTAGGATCATTGGAGCCAGGTAGGAGAGTTGGGCCCTCAGGGGAAAGAGCAGCTTCTCTGGCTGCATTTGGCCCCCAGCCTGGAAGTTTAGAAACTGCTTGCCTGTATAATACAGGGGCTGGAATGGCAAAGTAAATTCTAGCTGCTTCAATCCTTCCATCCCTCCTTCATGAAGCAGAAAACCCAAAGATAAGTCTCCAACCCAGATTGAAATCCCAAGTTAATGGAAATAGCCCCAGACTTGAGAGTCTCCAAGAAGGGGTGTAACTGAGACAGCCAGGAGTCTGAAGAGAAGAGAGGGTGGGGTCCCAACAAGCCCCACCTCACATCAACAACAAAAGCCTACTTATAGCCCAGGGGTATAGAGGCAGAAATCTGAAGTGGTCAGACACACCCACACCTACACATCTACATCCCTCATTGACTTCTCTGACTTAGCCATAAACTACCCACCCAGAGGTATTCAATGTCAGGGATCAGGTCCTAAACTCATAGCCTGAGAAACTAAGAAACAGGAAGTCACAATGGGAAAAAAAGAAACTGAGAAGGAGAAGGGGAAGGCAAGAAAATCTATTCGAGCATAATATGCAGGGCAAGAACAACAAAATACACAGGACAATATAGATTCTCTACCCACAACTGAGACCACAGAAGGAAACATGATCTGGTCTCAAGCCCAAATAGCATTCCTGGAGGAGCTTAAGAAAAAATTTAAAGACCAAATCAGGGAGGCAGTGACCAACTTGGAAAAACATCTCAGTGACGTAATTGGAGAAAATGCCTCCCTAAAAAAGGAACTTCAAAAGATAACTGAAGACCGTAATTCGATAAAAATTAGAAACAATCAAACTGAAACTCAGAACTCTATGATGCAGCAAGAGTCAATCAAACAAAACAAGACTATCGAAAAACTGGAAGAAAATGTAAAATACCTCACTGGAAAAATAACTGACCTAGAGAACAGATCCAGGAGAGACAACCTAAGAATTATTCGTCTACCAGAAAGCCATGATGAAAAAAGCAGCCTAGACAACATCCTCCAAGAGATTTCAAAGAAAACTGTCCTGAGGTCCTGGAATCAGAAGATAAAATAGCTATCGACAGAATTCACCGGACTCCTCCTGAGAGAGATCCCAAACTGAAAACTCCAAGAAATATAGTAGTCAAATTCCAGAATTACAAGATTAAAGAAAAATTCTACAAGCTGCCAAAAAGAAACAATTCAAATATCGAGGAACTGCAGTTAGGATCACACAGGACCTAGCAGCTTCTACATTAAAAGAGTGGAGGGACTGGAATTTGATATTTCGTAGGGCAAGAGAGCTAGGACTACAACCAAGGATTAACTACCCAGCAAAACTGGGCATAATCCTCCTGGCAAGGAGATGGTCGTTTAATGAAATAAGAGACTTCCAGACTTTCCTGATGAAAAAGCCGGGGCTCAATGGAAAATTTGATCTCCAATTACAAGACTCAAGAAAGACATAAAAAGGTAAAGAAGAGAAACACAGACTCACACATGCATAAGTGCACACACCCACACCCACAAACACACACTCATTACTTGGGATGCAACAAGAGCAAAATGTTCACATTTCTATATGTGGAGCTGATAAGTGTCAATATTCAAAATCTTTATGATTATCATGACCTTAAAAAGGGTTATACTTAGATAGAGGGTGTGGGTATGAATGCACTATTCTAATGTCTAAAAAAACTATTAAGGGGATCAAAGAGACTGTAATGGGAAAAAGGAAAGAATTAGATAGGAAAAGGTAAAATATGCCATCTGAAGGGACATTAAAACACTATAGAAGAGGGGAAAAAAAGGAGAGGAACATCATTTAAACACTATTCTCACTGGTTCTGGTTCAAAGAGGGATCAACTTAAATCAGTGAAGTTTAAGATTTTAATGTGCATAGACACATAAAATCATTAAATAGAGGAAGAGGAGGGAGGGAGAGGAGCAATGTTTGAAATTCACTCTCATTGGTTTGGAATCAAACGGGGAGTAATTCACTCTGATAAGTATAAAAACTTATTGTGTCCTATAGATAGTGGAAGGATAAGGGGGGGGGGTGAAAAGGAGGAGACTAAAGGGGAGGATTATAAGGGAGGGAAACAGTAGTAAGGGGAGAGGGTAGGTTAAGAAGGGGGATCACTGTGTGGGAGCACTGAGGGAGGGGGTGGTCAAAAGGGAAAACTTCAAGGAGGGGAAGGGAGAAGGAAGAAACAAAAATATAAACGGGGAGGGAATAGGATGGAGGGGAACAGAGAGATAGTCATTATTACTTTGAATGTGAATGGGATGAACTCTCCTATAAAACAGAGGCAGATAGCAGAATGGATTAAAAACCATAATCCCACAATATGTTGTCTACAAGAAACACATTTGAAGCAAAAAGATACCCACAGGGTAAAGGTAAAAGGTTGGAGTAAAATTTATTATGCCTCAGCTAAAGTAAAAAAAGCAGGGGTAGCAATGCTTATCTCAGATAAAGCAAAAGCAAAAATAGATCTAATTAAAAGAGATAAGGAAGGAAACTATATCCTACTAAAAGGCACCATCGAGAATGAAGCAATATCACTACTTAATATATATGCACCAAGTGGTATAGCATCTAAATTCCTAGAGGAGAAGTTAAAGGAATTAGAGGAAGAAATAGATAGCAAAACTATACTAGTGGGGGACCTTAATCTTTCCCTCTCTGAACTCGATAAATCTAACCTCAAAATAAACAAGAAAGAAGTTAAGGAGGTGAATAGAATCTTAGAGAGACTAGATATGATGGATCTCTGGAGAAAACTGAATGGGGATAAGAAGGAATTTACTTTCTTTTCAGCAGTGCATGGTACATACTCAAAAATAGACCATGTACTAGGACATAAAAACCTCACAATCCAGTGCAGAAAGGCAGAAATAGTAAGCGCATCATTCTCAGATCATGATGCAATAAAAATTATATGCAATAAAAGGCCATGGAAAGATAGACTAAAAACTAATTGGAAACTAAACAATTTAATCCTAAAAAATTGGTGGATCAAAGAAGAAATTATAGAAACAATCAATAATTTCATTCAAGAGAATGATAATAATAAAACAACATACCAAAATTTGTGGGATGCACTAAAGGCAGTTCTCAGGGGAAGTTTTATATCCCTGAGTGCATACTTAATTAAAGCAGAGAGAAGGGAGGTCAATGAATGGGACATGCAATTGAAAAAGCTAGAAAAAGAACAAATTGAAAATCCCCAATTTAGTATTAAATTAGAAATATTGAAAACCAAAGGTGAGATTAATAAAATTGAAATTAAGAAAACCATTGAATTAATAAATAAAACTAAGAGCTGGTTTTATGAAAAAATCAACAAAATTGATAGACCCTTAGTCAATATGATAAAAAAAAAGAAAGAAGAAAACCAAATTAAGAGTATCAAAAATAAAAAAGGGCAAATCTACCTCCAATGAAAAGGAAATCAAAAAAATAATGAGGAATTACTTTTCCCAATTGTATGCACATAAATATGACAATCTTTTTGAAATGGATGAATATTTACAAAATCACAAATTGCCCAGATTAACTGAAGAGGAAGTGAATTACCTAAATAACCCCATCTCAGAAAAAGAAATCAAAGAAGCCATCAATGAACTCCCTAGGAAAAAATCTCCAGGGCCAGATGGGTTTACTAGTGAATTCTATCAAACATTTAAAGAACAGTTGATTCCAATACTCTACAAACTATTTGGGAAAATTAGTGAAGAAGGAGTCCTACCAGATTATTTCTATGACACAAATATGGTACTGATTCCTAAATCAGGAAGAAATAAGACAGAGAAAGAAAATTATAGACCAATTTCCCTCATGAATTTAGACGCAAAAATTCTAAATAAAATATTAGCCAAAAGACTCCAACAATTTATCACAAAAATAATACACTCTGATCAGGTAGGATTCATTCCAGGAATGCAAGGATGGTTTAATATTAGGAAAACTATCAGTATAATTGAGCACATCAACAATAAAACTAGCAGAAACCACATGATCATCTCAATAGATGCAGAAAAGGCTTTTGACAAAGTACAACACCCATTCCTATTAAAAACACTAGAAAGTATAGGAATAAATGGAGCCTTCCTTAAAATAGTTGATAGCATCTTTTTAAAACCAGCAGCAAGTATTATATGCAATGGGGATAAACTAGAAGCCTTTCCAATAAGATCAGGAGTGAAACAAGGGTGTCCACTATCACCCCTCTTATTCAATCTGGTACTAGAAACACTAGCAGTAGCAATTAGAGAAGAAAAAGAAATCAAAGGAATCAGATTAGGTAAAGAAGTGACCAAGCTATCACTCTTTGCAGATGATATGATGATATACTTAGAGAATCCTAGAGAATCAAGTAAAAAACTACTAGAGACAATAAATAAATTTGTCAAAATTGCAGGATATAAAATAAACCCACATAAATCCTCAGCATTCCTGTACATCTCTAATGAAACTCAACAGCAAGAGATAGAAAGACAAATCCCATTTAAAGTCACTGTAGACATTATAAAATATTTGGGAACCTACTTGCCAAAACAAACCCAGAATCTATATGATCACAACTACAAAACACTTCTCACACAAATAAAAGCAGATCTAAATAGTTGGAAAAATATCAATTGCTCGTGGCTGGGTCGAGCTAATATAATAAAAATGACAATTTTACCCAAACTAAACTATATATTTAGTGCCATACCAATCAATTTACCAAAAAACTACTTTCTAGAGTTAGACAAAATAATAACAAAATTTATTTGGAAAAACAAACGGTCTAGAATATCAAGGGAATTAATGAAAAGAAATGCTAGGGAAGGTGGACTAGCTATGCCAGATCTTAATCTGTATTATACAGCAGCAGTCATCAAAACTGCTTGGTACTGGCAGAGGTGTAGAGTAGTGGATCAATGGAATAGATTAGGTACAGGAGACCCAGCAGTTAATGAATATAGTAATCTATTGTTCGATAAACCCAAAGACCCTAGTTTTTGGGATAAGAATGCACTATTTGACAAAAACTGCTTGGAAAACTGGAATACAGTATGGCAGAAACTGGGCATATACCATTATCTAACACCATATACCAAAATCAATTCCAAATGGATGCATGATCTAGGTGTAAAGGATGATACTGTAAGCAATTTGGGAAAGCAAGGAATAGTTTACCTGACAGATCTGTGGAGAGGGGAAGACTTTAGGACCAAACAAGAATTAGAGAGCATTATAAAATGCAAAATGGATAATTTTGATTACATTAAATTGAAAAGCTTCTGTACAAACAAAGCCAATGCAACCAAGATCAAGAGGGAGGTGGGAAATTGGGAAAGAATTTTTACATATTGTGTCTCTGATAAAGGACTCATTTCTAAAATTTATAGAAAATTGAGCCAAATCTATATGAATACAAGTCATTCCCCAATTGATAAATGGTCAAAGGATATGAACAGGAAGTTTTCAGAGAAAGAAATTAAAGATATCTATAAGCATATGAAGAAATGCTCTAAATCACTATTAATTAGAGAAATGCAAATCAAAACAACTCTGAGATACCACATCCCTCCAGTCAGATTGGCTAAAATGACAAAACAAGAAAGTGACAAATGCTGGAGAGGATGTGGGCAAATTGGAACACTAATACATTGCTGGTGGAGTTGTGAACTTATCCATTCTGGAGAGCAATCTGGAATTATGCCCAAAGGATTATAAATGATTTCATACCCTTTGACCCAGCCATACCACTTCTAGGGTTATATCCCAAAGAGATCATAGAAGTGGGAGGAAGGCCCATACGTACAAAAATATTTTAGCAGCCCTTTTTGTGGTTGCAAAGAATCGGAAACTAAAGGGGTGCCCATCAATTGGGGAATGGCTAAACAAGATGTGGTATATGAATGTAATGGAATATTATTGTGCTATAAGAAATGAGGAGGTGACAGATTTCATAATTACCTGGAGAGACTTATACAAACTGATGCTGAGTGAGAAGAGCAGAATCAGAAGAAATGTATATACAATCACAGACATACCATATCTGTGATGACCAACTATGACAGACTGGACTCTTTTCAGCAATGCAGTGATATAATTTAATCCCGAAAGACTCAAGAAAGTGAGAAATGTGCCATCCAGAGATATAACTAGAAAGAACTGAGCCTGAATCCTTATGGAAGCAATCTAAATGATCTTGTACTTTTCATTGTTTGGTTTTATTTCTTCCTTACCATCTTTCATCCCACCTAGTACAATATGCCTTTGTAATTGGAATAATGTCTAATATGAATGCATTTGCAGATCCTATACTGGACTATATTCTGTCCTGTGGGGAGGGGGGAGGGAAGGAAAGGAAATTTGAAAATCAAGGAACTATGGAATTGAATCTTGTTAACTGAAACTAAACTAATAAATTAATTTAAAAAAAAAGAAGTAAAGATTATTACCCTGGTATCCCTGCACACATAGAGTATCCATGGATAGATTTGAAAGGGTCAATGAATTGAGATAAGGAAAAATTAAATCCTTATTTTTACTAGCCTCTAGGTGAAAATTTCCTTCCTCCAATTATTTTAATATATCATTCTGAGAAAGGCTCCACAGGTTTCACCAGAAAGGCTTCTCTGACACAAACATAAGTCAATAACTTCTGCTCTAAATGTTGATATTAAAATAGAAGGACATTGTTTTTAAGATGGTGACCCCTCCAGGATTTCAGTACCTTAAGCCTCAAAAACATTAAGCCACTTTTGCCATTCTTAACAAGTAACTTTCCAGTTACTGAGGAATAACAGAACAACTTTTAAAGGAACTTGATTTTAAATTTAATATCCCTCAGTCTGTTAGGTGTAACAAATACATAAGGGAAATTGCAAGGCTTTGCAAATTCAGTTGCTTCCTCACTAACTGCATCCCCTTGAATCTTTGAAGAGCAGTAGAGTGAAAAACTAGAACATAAAGAATGTTATGGCTAAAATGTGTGCTAAATTAACTTAAGATTCTTGACAGCCTTCCCATTGCTCTTTCTTACACACTGGGAACACAGTAACAGAAAGTTTGGCCTAATACTGTAGGAGATATGTATGCCGTGCCTTATCTAGATATGATCTAGACACCAAATAGATCTCAAACCATCAGATGAGATTGTGTTCAACTATAGACAGAAATGTTTTAAGTCTGTTCTGCATAGTCCAAGCTTCGTGAATGGGTACAAAGCTGGTCAGTTCCAGTTGGGCAACTCAGCTCCTCTTCCTCTTCCCTCCTTTCCCCTCCTCAACACTCCCCAGCCCTACTCTCCTCTCCTTTATCTCTAGAATTAGACAACAATATTTCCCTTCCCAAGCACCACTTCATGGCTCTTTTTCAGGCTTTCTTGGCTCAGAATGAATATAAAAAGTAAATGATTTTCTTTTGTTCAGCAATCCTGAGAGTCTTACCCTCCCAATTTGATTTTTTTTTTAAAGTGGCCATCCCTTTACTCACTTCTTATGGGGGACTATTCACTGAATAAGCATTGACCTACTCAGAGTGAGAACATGAAAACACCTTAGCTTAAAAGGGACAAGGTCTTCTATTGCATCCTGGATCTTTCCTATCATCCTTATCAATATCTGACTACTGGACCCAGATGATTCTGGAGGAGAAAGTAAGTCTGCTGACTTTCCACAGCCCTCCACCACTCAAATCAAAGTCAAGTTATATCATAATCTACCAGATTGTAGTCCTCTTCAAGAATGAAGAAAAAAACCACAACTGTCATCCCAAGATCTATTTTAATATTTAATACTCTCCTAAGGGAAACTGTGTCTACAGAAATATCCATCATAGACACAACACACCCTTGAAATGAAACATCTTTACATGTTTCCTTGAGCCACTTAAGGACTAAGGATGAAGACCAGAATAAACACATTAGTTTCCCTCTAATTCATACACTTTGCACCATACACTTAGGGATAAAAAAACAAACAAACAAACAAAAAAAAAAAAAACCTGGAAACTGTTTCTTACATTCCTTTATTTAGATGCTTCACCTTTGGTCCTTAATCTCAAGTGTTAATTGCCATACATATTACCCTTCAATTTCTTCCATTGTCTCACTGATATGCACGAATGTCCTGAGAACTTTGTCAACCAAAGTAGGTGACATCATCCAGTTGCTATCCCCAAATACTCACCTGAGGACACTGAGTTCTGATAGTAATTATAGAGTAGCTAAATATAAATAAGACTTAGTGAAGCAAAAGAATTACAAAAAGAGAAGTGTGGAGCAATGAGATATGAGACCTTTATACGACCTCTGTGAAAAACTCTATATTAAAAATTGGCCTGCATTCCATATAAAGCAAGGAATTATATTTTCCCATTCCTCAGTTTCTCTAAGCCCTCCCCATTTCTGTCCTTACTTCTAGCCTGATTAAACAAACTGTTCCTATTTCTGGATAATGATAAGGTTTCACATCAAGGCTGAAATGCAGATTAGCTCACCTGCAAAGCTAATGCTAATAGAAACCAGTTAGTATTCCTGAGAGTATAAAGGAATTCCTTAAGTCTTGAAGAGTGAGGCTATTTTCTTAAGCTGCTCTTTCTGGATCTACATGTGTATCTCTACATTCTGGGTGTCAAAAATAGAGCTAAAATTAATAATATAGCATCTAGACCTAGATGAAAGTTATAAGATATCATCTTTCTACCATGATAATTAAAAAAAAAACTGTTATCATGTCACTATATGCTGCATTTTTTTTTTCTTTTTGGATGGGGAAAGGCAGGGTAATTAGAGTTAAGTGACTTGCCCAAGGTCACAAAGCTAGTTCTTTTTGTTAGGGGTCTGAGGTCAGATTTGAACTCAGGTCCTCCTGACTCCAGGGTCAGTGCTTTATTCACTGTGCCACCTATCCACTCTTATCCTGAAAAATGTTAACATCTACCAAATACCTAAGTAAATATGGCCTGATAGCTAGGCATCCATTATCAGTAGCTTGCTCTATTTTATATAGTGACAGACAATAATTTCCATGCTAATGCAGGCTTAAAATAATTCTTAATAATTTAATGATATATTTGTGTGACTATGGGCAAAATGTCTGTTTTTGGTATTAGAACTGAACCATTAGCATGGTTGATACCCATAATTAACCAGAAATAATATTTATCAATAAAAATTAAGAATGGTATTTTTTAGATCTTCTTATGTCCAAAACTCATAATCTCCAAATTAAATGGAGGCAAATATATCCAAAATACAGAATCCCAGTATCACTAAACACAATTATGTGGGAATAGGATGAGAAACAACATACTCATCATCCTATCTGCTAGTGAAATTTTGTTTAAGATGCTTTCAGTAAGTACACAGAAGATAAATTTATACCCCAATCATTCCATTCTTTTACATCTGTTTTATCCACTGGTGTAATAGTTCACTAACCAAACATTAAATAATCAAACATAATAGCATAAGAATTAATTAATATTTATCTGTTTTTTTCTGTACTCCATTGAGAAAAGTTAGAATAAGATAAATAATAAAAATAATCCCCTTCAAGTAGAAAACAATGTCCCTGCCATGAAAGTTATGAGATAAACAGCAGCAACAAAAACTGAAAAAAAAAATCAGAAATGCAAATACTTTATCAGCTAAGAATGTTAGAATAAAAATGGTACTGACCTTTAGAGGAGAAAAAAAAACTTGAATACACTTGAAATGGACTAAAGATATAAATATTGCTATTATACTTAAGCAATGTATCATTTTTAAAAGAATAAGAATAGATATGACTTATTATCTGCAAGGAATTAATACTCCATTTTGTCAGCTGAATCCACAGTTCCAAATCATACCATAATGTATTATCAAAGAGTTTGGGGTTATTTTAGACAATTAAACAATCTGTAAGTATTTATTAAATGTCTACTATATTCCAGGCTCTGTGCTAATTACTAGTTTTACAAGTACAAATAATTAGATAATCTTTAAATTCAAAGAGTTTACATTCTAAAAGAACATAAATAAATTAAAATTTTATGCAGCATAAATATAGATTTAATAAATACATAAATGCATGCTAGCATCAAGAATGCTTTTCTTTAGAAAATAATGTTACAGCTATTTCTTAAAGGGAGAAAGGGATTCTACTAGGTAAAGGTAAGGAGGAAGAACATTCCAGACAACCAGTGTAAAGGCATAGAGATAGAAGAGAGAAAGACCTCTGTGAGAAACAAAGAGAAACCTAGTTTGATTGACTCATAGAGTGTGAGAGAGAGAGTAATATCTAATGAACCTAGGAAGGTAGGCTAGGTCAAAGTTGTTTAGGCCTATGCAGGGGTGGAGAACCTGTGGCCTCGAGGAAACAAATGGCCCTTTTGGTTATTAACTGTGGTCCTTTGATTGAATCCAAACTTCATGGGATACATTCCATTAAAAGGGATTTGTTCTGTAAAACTTGGACTCAATTAAAAGGCCTCACCTAAAGATGTAACAGGCCACATGTGGCCTCAAGACCATAAATTCTCTATCCCTGGATACAGTCTAAATCCAGGTTTCATACTCAGAGCAAATTAAAAGGCAGTACAATAGAGGAATCTGCATACCTGAACTTAAGGAGGTAGATGTGTGACTGGAGAGAAAAGGTTAAATTGAGACATGTGAGAAAGGTAGGAACAGTCAGATTTCACAAATTATTGGATATCTTATGTGAGGAAGAGTGAAAAGTCAAAAAGAATTGCATAAATTATGAACTGGGGAGATGTGAATGATGGTGGGGATTTCAATAAAACAGAAAAGTTTTGGAGCCGGCACAAGTGAGTTTAGTGTTAGATATGTTCAATCTGAGATGTCTTTGGGACCTTCACTTTGAAAGGCCCAATAAGCACTGGGTCATGGGGAACTAAAGTTCAGGGTAGAGATTTTGACTAACTATATGAGTCATCTTTATATGATTATGAGTTATCTTTGTAGATATGATATTTGAAACTATTAAAAGTGCTGAAACTTATGAAATTACTAAGAGAGGGACAGTGTGGAGGGAGAAGAAAAGCTGACCTATTTGAGACATATAGGGAACATGCATAGTTAGAAGTTGCAACCTGAATGATATTGACAAACAAGATTTAGAGTGGTTAGACTAAAAGAACCAGCAGAAATAGTGTCATGAAAGCTCAGTTATGAAGGACCATGCAGGAGGAGAGGGTAGTCAACAGTAGCAAATGAAGTAGCAATTTTGGGAAGGGCCAAATTTTTGAAAAGATCATAAGATTTGGTGATTGAGACATCACTGGTAATTTTGGGGAGCAATTTCAAAGTGTTGAAGTTGGAAATGAGAGTGAAAAGGGCTATGGATTGAGTGAGAGAACAGGAAGCAACAGCTGAAAATGGGAGAAGTAAAAGCTGATACCTTGAAGTGAAGTGGAGTTTTGTTTGTTTGCTTAGCTATTTGTTTATGAATTATAATGGTAATGGAATTTGAAAATCCCCTTGTATTGGCAGGTACTTAGTATCTTGTTTCAAGCTCATTAAGAAATAGAAGTAGTCACCCAAGCCACTCTTCCCCCAGATCACCTCCAAACTATGTAAAAGGGGACTCTGAACAACTTCTGGAGCCCCAGCACCCACAGAATGACACAGAGAAGCTAACCTCCTGCTGAAGACAGCTCAGCAGCCCTGCAGGAAGGACCAGCACAGTGCCAGCAGCCCAGCACACAGTGTGTGGGGAGCCGAACACAAGTCTGCCTGAGTCGCAGTTTTAGCCCCAAGGTGGCAGGGCTATCAGCCCGGCTGGAGAGACCCCAGAACACCAGCAGCTGTGGCGATTCCAGAATTATCAACATAGACACACAGAGGACAAAGAGAGATGATAGTGTCCTATGGACTTTGGGACCAGTATTTGGGGAATGCATCAGCTTCCTCCCCTGGGGGCTAGAAGCTTCTGAGGAGACACGCCATTTTGTAGTTTTCAGAGGCAGCTCCAGCTCCTGGCCTGCGAACTGTAAGGAGATCCAGCGATCAGTCGTGGGGGGTAATCGCTCTTGCTTTAACCTCCCTGGATCTGGATTATGATCTGGGGTGGAGGTCGTGGGTAGGTTTCCAGCTTGCCAGAAACGGAAGTTGCCCCACACACACACATTCGGGACAGAAATTCCCCTGTCTGGTGGCAGAGCCAGAGTGTGGCAACAAGCCCAAAAGTCAAGTAATTAAGTGGCAAAATGCCAAGGCAAAGGAAACAAATTAAACAGAAAAATGCAACCTTAGACTCCTACTTTGGGGGCAAAAAGGATCGAAGCATAGAGCGAGAGGACGGCTGTGAGGTCAGAAGTCCTGCTCCAAAAGCCCCAGGGGAAAACATGAGCAGGTTGCAGGCCATAGAGGACCTTAAGAAAGACTTTAAAAATCAAATAAGAAAAGTGGAGGAAAAATTGGGAAGAGAAATGAGAAGGATGCAGGAAAAGTATGAAATGAGGGTAAACAGCCTGATTGAGCATGGAATATGATATTCCAGAGGGCAAAAGAGTTGTAAATGAACCCAAGGGTCACTTACCCAGGAAAACTGAGTATTTTGTTTTAGGGGAAAATATGGTCATTCAGTGGAATAGAGGACTTTCAAGCATTCTTGAGAAAAAAAAAACAGTGTTGAATAACTGAGGGCAAAATAGTGGTTGAAAGAATCCACTGATCACCTCCTGAAAAAGATCCCCAAAAGAAAACTCCCAGGAATATTATAGCCAGGTTCCAGAATCCCCAGATCAAGGAGAAAATACTCCAAGCAGCCAGGAAGAAACAATTTCAATATTATGGAAACACAATCAGAATAGCCCAGGACCTGGCAGCTTCTACACTGAGGGATCGAAGGGCATGGAATATGATATTCCAGAGGGCAAAAGAACTGGGAATGAACCCAAGGGTCACCTACCCAGCAAAACTGAGTATTTTGTTTCAGGGGGAAACATGGTCATTCAGTGGAATAGAGGACTTTCAAGCATTCTTGAGGAAAAAACCAGAATTGAATAGAAAATTTGACACCCAGACACAAGAAGGAAGAGATGCCTGAGAAGGTAATCAGGGAAAAGAAATCAAAAAGGAACTTATCAAAGTTGAACTATTTACATTCCTATATGGAAAAGCAATAACTGTGACTGATGATATCTTTCTCACTATGAAAATAATGGAAGAAGGGTGTGTGGCCATAGGAATACATACGTGAATGTGTGTGTATATGGTTACAGTTATATATGGATAGAGGGCATAGGTTGAATTTGTTGGGAAGGGACAATACTCAAGGGATGAAATTATGAGGTGAGAGAGGTAAGTGGCAAGAGGAGATGGGGAGAGACAGGGTAGGGTAAACTATCTCATGTAGAACAAGCAAGGGGAAGTGATTGCAAGGGAGGGGGAGAATAGGAAGGCAAAAAAAGCAAAACCACATTCTCATTGAATTTGGTTCAGGGTGAGAATGACATACATACTAAATGGGATATCTCAACCTGCAGCAGAATAGGGGGAAGGGGGATGAAAGGAGGGATGGTGGATATATAAAATTTCCCATGAAGTCATCAAAAACTGTATTCTATTTTCTCACAATACTCATTTCTACTGTATTTGAACATCATTGCTCTTGCTCTTCTTTGGAATTGAGTCAAAGGTTATGCTATAATTAATAAAAAAAACAGGTAAATATTAGCATTGGAATACATTTTCCCCCAATTACCAAATCCACAAAATATTGCTTTTTGCATTCCTGGGACATTTTGTATACTTCTTGTACAATATATTATTATAAGGGTTTAGAATTTTTCAGTGATATCAGATTATATGCTTTCTGAATAATTATTTGATAAGTTCCTTTTGATTTCTTTTCCCTGATTACCTTCTCAGGAATCTCTTGCTTCTTGTGTCTGGATGTCAAATTTTCTATTCAACACTGTTTTTTTTTTCCTCAAGAATGCTTGAAAGTCCTCTATTCCACTGAATGACCATATTTCCCCCTGAAAAAAGATACTCACTTTTGCTGGGTAGGTGACACTTGGCTTCAATCCTAGTTCTTTTGCCCTCTGGAATATCATATTCCATGCCCTTCTATCCCTCAGTGTAGAAGCTGCCAGGTCCTGGGCTATTCTGATTGTGTTTCCATAATATTGAAATTGTTTCTTCCTGGCTGCTTGGAGTATTTTCTCCTTGATCTGGGGATTCTGGAACCTGGCTATAATATTCCTGGGAGTTTTCTTTTGGGGATCTTTTTCAGGAGGTGATCAGTGGATTCTTTCAACCACTATTTTGCCCTCTGGATCTAAAACATCAGGGCAGTTTTCCTTGAGAATTTCTTGAAGGGTGATTTCTAGGTTCTTTCTTTGATCATGGCTTTCAGGTAGTCCAATAATTTTTAAATTGTCTCTCCTGGATCTATTTTCCAGGTCAGTGGTTTTTACCATGAGATATTTCACATTTTCTCTGTTGACAACATGTAACCAATATAATTATGACAAGGAAAATAATGCAAAAGATAACTCCTTTCAGTTTATGCCTGATTCTGCCTAACTTTAAATCCATAAATATCTTTTTTAAAATAATGTAGTATGACCTCCAAATTTAATATGGAGTTGCATTAAGATAGCTTATTTATCAGTAAATACACATAAATGATTCCAAGCTATGTGATTTAATTAAAAGATACATATTAAATAAATTCATCTTGCAATTTTTTCTCAAAATATATAAGGGGCGGCTAGGTGGCGCAGTGAATAGAGCGCCGGCCCTGGAATCAGAAGGACCTGAGTTCTGAGCCGGCCTCCGACACTTAATCCGCACAAACAAAAAACCTAGCCGTGTAACCTTGGGCAAGTTACTTAACCCCAATTGCCCTAAAGGGGCGGCTAGGTGGCGCAGTGAGTAAGAGTGCCGGCCTCGGAGTTTGGATGACCGAGATCAGATCCGGCCTCAGAAAATGAGCACCCACGCATAAATCAAATGACTAGCCGTGTAACCTTGAGCAAGTTACTTAACCCCAATTGCTTTAAAAAAAAAAAATATATATATATATATAAAACTGTCATTAAGACTCAAATGTAAAATTCTTAATTTAAACCGACGGGAAAAAAAAGGAACTGAACTATTTGTGTCTGAATCTGGAGGGCAAATTGAATAAAAACACAAGGACACACACACACACACACACACACACACACACACACATACGTACATATTTTTCATCCCATAAAGCTGTGCTTCATCTGGGTAAGTTTCTAAGTCTATGTTGACATTGGACAACATGAAAATTTCTACTTCTGAGAACAAAAAGAGGACCAGAGACCCGTCCTTTGATCTAGAGAACGATAGAAACCAGAACCCAGATATGACTTTTTTACTTATCTCAACTATTGAGGTTTTAATTGCCCTTAGAAAGTTTCACAGCTTCCCAGGTATGAGTGAGTATTCAGAACTCTAATAACTTGATGTAGACTTTGCAGAGTGGTCCAGGACCCCTTTGACGTGGAAGAAGGGCCTTTTTTGTGGAGTGGGATTTATGTTGACTTAGAGAGTTCTCCTTTTGTGATCTCCTAGAAACAAAGAGCCACTTTGCCTACATCAACTTAATTGATTTAACGAGTAAGCAAAATGGACAATGAGACAAAATGGAAAGAAACCAAGGTATTTCTTCTTTTCCTTACAAACTGCATGGCTACATTTGAATTGTTATCTGTTTCAGTAGTGTTGTATTAAGTTTTCTCAATATGTCATTACTACATTAAAAGCCTGATAGTTATTTGAATTGGTTCAATTTCTGCTTACTTGAATGTGAGCAGTGATACAGGGTAATAAAAGAGAAAAAATGCAAAAGAGAAACACATATAAATTATAAAGATTTTATAAAGCAAATTTGGATTTTGCCAGTAAAAACTGACTTAGGTTTTTAGCCACATATTTACCTAGATAAGAGAGAGTAAAAGAATAATTTTCAGTGTCAGATTTCCTTGAGATACAAAGGCATGGTTCATAACATCTCAGTCAATTTTTCAATGTTAATAAGGTCTGATGTTTTTTTTTCTTCTTGCATTTCACATCTTCCCTTCCTTCAAATACTTTGCATACAGATCCTTCAATTCTTTCTCAATTATAGCAGCTACAGCACTATGTTCAATTATACATACACACACACACACACATATATGTATGTATTTATATATATATACATGTATTAGATCCAATACAGTTTCTTTTCCTGTATTTTTATATTTTACTGTTAAAATTTAGATTTCAAAATTCTCTATTACAGATGCTATAGAAAATTTTCCTATCTTGTGAAAAATCTAAAGAAATTGTATTTGAATATCTATGAAGGGCTTCTCCATATGCAGTCTAGGAGTATGTGTGTCAGTTTAACTTTGCTCAATAAGGACTTATGAAATCAAATATAGAGAAGATAGTGAGCAAGAAGGTGAGGAGAAACCAGTTTCTAATTCAAAATTCATGACTTACTTTATGAAGCAACATTATGACAAGTTAATTAGGAGTAAACCGGGACTGCAAGGATGGCAGAAGAAAATGATAAATATTGAAAGACCTGTGAGAAAATAAGCATATTAATACATTATTGGTGAAACTATGCATTGGTCCAGTCATAGTGGAAAGGAATTTGTCATAAAAGTCACGAATCTATACAACCCATTAACCTAAAACACTATTAGAATAACTATGCTACAAAGAGGTCATTTAAAGAGGGAAAAGACTTACCAATACATATTTGTAGCAGATTTTTTTTAAGTACCACCAAAGTGGAACTTAAAGGAGGAAGGAGACTGCCTGTTGGAAAATAACTAAATAATGTATGGAATGTAATTGTATTAAAATATTACTGTGCTATAAATATCAATAAATAGCTCCCAAAGAGAATAAAAAATCTCTATTAATGGATGTCAAGCAAAGTCAATAGAAACAGAAAAATTTATATAATAACAATCGCCTTTTAGAGAAAAATAACTTAGAAAGTCTTTAGAACTCTGATCAAGTAGTATTTCCTTAGAGTATTTTCTCCTTGATCTGGGAATTCTGGAACCTGGCTATAATATTCCTGGGAGTTTTCTTTTGGGGATCTTTTTCAGGAGGTGATTAGTGGATTCTTTCAACCTCTATTTTGCCCTCTGGATCTAAAACATCAGGGCAATTTTCTTTGAGAATTTCTTGAAAGGTGATTTCTAGGTTCTTTCTTTGATCATGGCTTTCAGGTAGTCCAATAATTTTTAAATTATCTCTCCTGGATCTATTTTCCAGGTCAGTGGTTTTTTGCCATGAGATATTACTTATTGCCTTCTATTCTTTCATTTGTTTGGATCTATTTAACAACATCTTCATTTCTGGTAAAGTCATTAGCTTCCATTTGCTCCAGTCTAACACTGAAGGAATGAATCTCCTCAATGAGCTTTTGAGATTCTTTTTCCATCTGGCAAACTCAGCTTTTTAAGGCATTCTTCTCCTCATTGCCCTTTTGAGCCTCCTTTGCTATTTGAGTTAGTCTATTTTTTAAGGTGTTGTTTTCCTCAATCAGGCTGTTGACTCTTAAAATAAAATTTCTCTTCCCAATTTTTCTTCCACTTCTCTTATTTGATTTTTAAAGTTCTTCTTAAGGTCCTCTATGGCCTGTAACCCGCTCATATGTTCCTTTGGGGCTTTTAGAGCAGGATTTCTGACCACACAGTTCTCCTCCTGTTTTATGCTTCGATCCTCTTTGCCCCCAAAATAGGAGTCTAATGTTGCATTTTTCTGTTTATTTTGTTTCCTTTTCCTCGGCATGTTGCCACTTAATTACTTGACTTTTGGGTTTGTTGCAACAGTAGGACTCTGCCACCAGACAGGGGGGCTTCCGTCCCAATGCTGGGGTCTTCACAACTTCTGGTTCTGGCAAACTGGATACCCACCTCACAACATCCACCCCAGACCACAATCCAGATCCAGGGAGGTTAAAGCAAGAGCCATTACCCCCCAAGACTGATCTCTAGATCTCCCTACAGTTCGCAAGACAGAAGCTGGAGCTGCCAATGAAACTGCAAAATGTCCTGTCTCCTCAATGGCTTCTAGCCCCTATGGGAGGAAGCCAACCAGTTCCCTAAACACTGGTCCCAAAGTCCATAGGGCAATAACCTCTCACTTTGTCCTAGGCATATCTGTGTTGATAATTCTGGAATCTCCACATTTTTTGGTGTTCTGGGGTCCCTCCAGCCTGCTGCTGGGCCTGCTGCCCTTTGGCTAAAACCTTGGCTCACAGGGACCTGGGCTTGGCTCTCTGGTGTGGGGCTGTTGGCTCCCAGATCGCTGCCCTGGCCCTTCCTGCAGGGCTTCTGGGCTGTCCTCAGCAGGAGGTTAGCTGCTCTGTGTCATTCTGTGGGTGCTGGGGCTCCAGAAGTTGTTCAGAGTCCCCTTTTACATGGTTTGGAGGTAATATTGGGGGAGAGCTCCTTGGAAGTCATATCTCTACTCCACCATCTTGGCTTGCCCCCCCCCCAAGATTCAATTTGATTGATTCTAATTTTTAGCGAATTATAGTCCAGTTACATTTTGAAGGTCCTTTATTAGGGAGGAATTTTCTCCAATTACTTCACTAATTTTACTTTTTAAGGATTTGTTTTCTTCAGTGAAACTTGTTTCCAAGTTGGTCACTGCCTCCCTGATTTCATCTTTAAAATATTTCTTAAGCTCCTCCAAGAATGCTATTTGGGCTTGAGATCAGTTCATATTTCCTCCTGTGGTCTCAGTTGTGGGTAAAGAGTCCAAGTTTTCCTCTGTATTTGGTTGTTCTTGACCTAAATAAGCAGGGATAGCTTTTCTTGCCCTCCCTTTCTCCTTCTCAGCTTCCTTCCTTCCCATTGTAATCTCCTACTTCTTAATTTCTCAGGCTGTGAGCTAAGGTTGTTGACTTTGAATGCAGTAGCCCCTGGGTGTCTATTTTGAGGCTAAGTCTGTGGAGAAGTAGTCTGGCCACTTCAGATTTCTGCCTCTATACCCCTGGGCTACAGCTCAGGCAGGCTTTTGCTGGTCAGGTGAGGTGGGGCTTGTTGGCACCCCTCCCTCTCTTCTCTCCAGATTTCTTGCTGTCTCAGTTACACCCCTTCTTGATGACTCCCAAGCTTGAGGCTATTTCCGCTATCTTAGGATTTCTCTCTGGGTGGAGGGCTTATCTTTGGCTTTTCTACTTCATGAAGGAGTAATTAGAGGGAGCATCTAGAGTTTACTTTGCCATTCTAGCCCCTGGAGAGACAGGCAGGTGATTTTTAAACTTCCAGGCTAGGGGCTGATAGTCCCAGGAGAAGCTGCTATCTCTGCTGGGGGCCCCAAGCCCTCTCTTACCTGGCTCCAATGATTCCTCCTGTCCTCTGATGAGATGCAGATGAGATGGCTGCAATTTGTCTTTGGGATTGGTAAATTGGCAGCCTGGGGCTTCTGCTCTCTCTGGTGTAGTTTGCTTGTCTGCTCTCAAGTCTGAGCTGTACAGACCCCATGTGCTCCACCCTCCCCCTGTCCAGACCCACTGGGCACTTTCCTGGGGGGGCTGGATTCTGCCACACTCTTTCTCCAAGTGGATTCTGTCGCTCCAGAATCTGTTCAGATTCACTTTTTAAGGTTTAGTGACAGGATTCACAGAGGAGCTTAGAGAAGTTGCTGCTTCCTTTCGACCATCTTGGCTCCACCCCCACCCACGCCCAGGAAATAAGAATCTTAAGTAACCTCATTTTAGAAAAAAAAGAAAACAATTAACAAACCCTACATAAATTCCCTAAGGAAAAAATGTACAGACAGGTGGATTTATGAGAGAATTTTACTAAATAATGAAATGACAATAATTTCCAATATTATATAAACTTCAAAAATTAGAATTTTTAGAAAAATTCAATAATTTTCAAAAATTAGTTTGGCCAAATCCCATTTATGACACAAACACGGTGCTTATACCTAATCTAGGAAGAGCCAAAATGGAATAAAATATATAAACCAATTTTCCTAATTAACACTGACACAACATTTTAAAATAAAGTGTTAGCAAAGAGATTACTGCAATTTATCACAATGATAATATATGACCAAGTGGGATTTACACCAATAATTCAGGACTGGTTCAATATTAGAAAAACTATCAGCAAAATTGAGTATCTCAGTAACAAAACTAAGGGAAATCATATGTTTATTTCAATAGATGAAGAAAAAAAAAAGCTTTAAACAAAATACAGTACCCTTTCCTATTAAAAACACTAAGGCACAGAGGAATAAATGGAGTCCTTCCTAAAAAGATAGGTAGTGTATATATAACCATCAGCAAGTATTATATGTAATGGGGATAAGCTAGAAACTTTCCCAATAGGATTAGGGGTGAAATAATTAGACCCATGGAAAGCCAAATACAAGCAGCTTTCTGGAGGATTGCTGCTTTGAATAGCTTTAAGGATATGATCACATAGTATAGTGAACTCTCTGTTTATTCAGAGGTAAACTAAAGCAAAACATTCACAGAAACCAGAGTATAGCATTCACAATGATATAACATAACAGTTTATCACTAAAGTGGCCACATAGTTTTAAATGAAAGACACCATTCAGTATACAAAGTAAAAAGGTCTTAATCTCCTCAGTCAGAAAATCTTCTTTCATCTTGATTGGACACTAGCTTCCAATCATCCTTAATTCAAACATCCTTAAGGGATACAAAGTTCAAAGTACAAAGTTCTCCCACACTTAGGTCAAAGTAAATCATGATCTTGTCAGTCAGCACTAAATACTCAAGGAAAGAACCTTTCATCTTGGCTTGAGGCAGGTTCCCAAATTCCATGGTTCCTCTTTCATGCTCTCAGCTCTTCCCTGAATCCACCCAACCAACCATCACCTGGATTCACAGGTAGGTACCTCTCAGTTCCTTTTCCATCTCCTCATCCAGTTCCTCATCCAGTTCCCATCCTACATTCATTTATTTATTTATTTGTTTGTTTGTTTGTTTGTTCATTCATTCATTCATTTATTTATTTTGGCATTTTGGAGGGGCAATTGGGGTTAAGTGAATTGCCCAAGGTCACATAGCTCGTAATTGTTAAGTGTCTGAGGCCAGATTTGAACTCAGGTTCTCCTTATTCCAGGGCTGTTGCTCTCTTCAATGCACCACAGAGCCACCCCATCCCATTCCATATTGAAGCTTATGGTGACCAGACCACCTCAAGCCTTTCATAGTTTATGTTTCTAGGAAGAGAAAGCATAAAAGAGTTGCAACAACATTCATTCACATTGCCAGCAGCATCATCAATTAACTTTCTTCCTGTGAAATCAACACAGACCTACAAATAAAGTCTGAGAAATCAACACAAATCAGGAGTATAGCCCCAGGACTTCTGAAAATAGTAAAATCTGCTTCTTTCCAGTTGTGCTTAGCCCAGCTGTGCTTATTTTTTTAATATGTTGATTTGTTTGTTTATTTTTAGTGTACAAGATTCAATTCCATAGTTCCTTGAGTTTCAAATTTCGCTTTCCTCCCTCCCCTCAACCCCGCAATACCATATAATCCAGTAGAGGATCTGCAAATACTTTCACATTAGACATTAGTCAGGTTACAAAGGCCAATTGTATTAGACGGAATCAAAAATGGTGAAGAGGAAATAAAACCAAACAATGAAAAGAAAAAGATCTAGTAGTTTGCTTCCATCAGGATTCAAACTCAATTCTTTCTAATTCTTTATCTGGATGTAGGCAGTTTTGTTTTGTTTTGTTTTGTTTTTAATATGGTCTTCCCTGTTCTGCCCACTTCTTCCTTCCTATTTGGTCTTTGGCAAGTCCTTCACACTGTGGGCATCACAGGTTCTGCTTCCAACAGAAACTTGATATAATAATGGGCAACACTCAAAGATACTTGAACTGAAACAAAGTTCTAAGTATTCCTTTGCCTGCCATTACAGTCCATTATCAACACGCAGGTAAGAGCCCTCTCTTACCTAAACCTAATGATTCCTCCTTTCCCCGTGTGAAATGACAGTGAGATGACTTCGATTTGTCCTTGGTAAGTCTGCAGGCTGGGGTTTCCTCTCCCTCTGGTGTAGTCTACTTGTCTTCTCTCAAGTCTGAGCTGTACAGACCCCACGTGCTCTGCGCTCCCTGTATCTGGACCCACTGGGCACTTTCCTGGACTGTATTCTGCCACACTCCGTCTCCAAGTGGATTATGTCACTTCAGAATCCGTTCCGATTCACATTTTAAGGTTTAGTGATGGGATTCACTGAGGAGCTTAGAGAAATTACTGCTTCCTTTCCACCACCTTGGCTCCACCTCTCCAGTTTCTAGGTTCTTTGTTGATCATGGCTTTCAAGTAGTCCAATAATTTTTAAGTTATTGCTCCTAGATCTATTTTTTCAAGTCAGTGATTTTTCCAACGAGATATTTCATAATACCTTTTCATTCTTGTCATTTGTCTGGATCTGTTTAATAGTATCTTGATTTCTCAAAAGTCACTAGCTTCCATTTGCTCCAATTTAGTTATAATTTTTCTCTTCATTGAGTTTTGAAATTCTTTTTCCATCTGGCAAATTTGGCTTTTTAAGACATTCTTCTCCTCATTGCCTTTTGGAGCCTCTTTTTCCATTTGAGTTGATTTTTAAGGTGTTATTTTCTTCAGTCAGGTTGTTGACTCTCTTTTCATGATTTTCTTGCATCATTCTCATTTCTTTTCTCAATTTTTCCTCCACTTCTATTATTTGGTTTTCAAAATCCTTCTTTAAGTCCTCTATGGCCTGTAACCAGTTCATATTTTTCTTGGAAGCTTTTGGTAGAGTTTTGACTTTATTGTCTTCCTCCTGTTCCATGTTTTGATTCTTTTTGTCCCCAAAATAGGAATCTAAGGTTGGGCTGCTGTGCTTGCTTTGCTTCCTTTGCTTGCTTATGTTGCCACTCAATTACTTGAATTTGGAGCTTTTTGACACAGTAGAATTCTGCTTCCAGAGAGGAGAACTTTGTCCCCAATCATTGGGGTGTTTGCGGCTGCCAGAGCTATTAGTTGGGTGGCCTTTCTGAGGCCTTAAATTGCTCTAGCACCTCATCACACACCCCAGGACCTCCACCCTAGACAGTGATCTAGATATAAGTAGGTTAAAGCAAGAGAGATTGTCCCTCAGACTTGTCACTTGGCCCCCCTACAATCTGCAGGCCAGGAGCTCTGAAGCAGCCACATGGCAGTGGCCACACTTCAGGTGCTTCTCCCTCTGGGGATGGGGGAAGAGGTTGGACCACACTCCTGGACCCCCTCTCCCCAAAGTCCACACTGACCTCTCAGTTTGTCTTTGGGATTTATGGGTTGATAATTCTGGAAACTGCCACAGCTTCTGGTGATCCACTCTCCCAAAGTCCCTCCAGCCATGGCTGGTTAAGGCCACCCTAGGGCTAAAACCATGGGCTTATTCAGGCCTGGTCTCTGCTCCCAAAGCACTGAAGTGGATCCTTCCTGTCCACCTGCCAAGCTGTCTTCAGTGGGAGTCTTGTTTCATTCTTTCACTTTGTGTGCTCTGTAGCTCTATGAAGTTTGTTTAGAGTCATATTTTATAGGAATTGGAGGTCACTATGGGAGGAATGCACAGTTTTCCTGCTTCTATGCCACTGTCTTGACTCTATCCCCAACTATATGTATAACTGATATTGCTTTATTATCTGTGGTATTTTTCAACAAAATTACTCTTTTCCTTTCTTTTCTAAGATCATGCTTATGACTCCTTCCTTTTTTTTCTTTACTTCAGCTAATGCATAATAGATTCTGTTTCAGTCCTTTATTTTAACTCTCTCTGTGTGATTCTGTTACCAGCATACCATTGAATTTTTGTTACTAATCAATTTTGCTCTCCCCTTCAATTTTATGGGTGAGTTCATCCCATTAACATTCACAGCTATGGTTACTAACTATGTATTTTCCTTCAAACTACTTTCTTTTGTTTATCCCTCTCTATTTGTACCCAGAATATATATATATATATATATATATATATATATATATATATATATATATATATATATATATATATATATATATTTTTTTTTTTTCTTTTTTGCAAAAAAACAAAACAAAACAGATTTTACTTAGAAAGTTCTGATGCAAAGAAGGCTTTGGGTAGAGTTTATTGCTCCAAGTTCTAGGTCTTGAGATTCTTAAAGAGGCCACTAAAGTAACTGATAAAGAACTGAGTGCCAAAAGCTGAAACAAGCTGATAGTGATATGGTTTTAGATGATAAGCTTATGCTGGGGGAGGTGTGGTGGCGTGTGATTTTTTTTAAAGCATCACCTACAATCCAATATAATGTTCAGTATTACATCAGTGGTTCTACTTGGTTAGACTCCATAGAATAGCTGTGTTGGGTATTGCCTGTTAATCCTTCCCCCATTTTAATCTTCTTTTGTGTATTATTTCAATTGGATTACAAACACCTTTTGAACCTAAATGGTCGTTTTTTTTTTTTCTGGCCTCAACACTTAGTTTATATCTGATGCGTAATAAGTACTTAATAAATATTAAATATTAATAAATATTGAAATTAATTAAAAGAAATGACTTTTCCTTTTATCTCTGATGCTGTTTTTAAGTTATTTTTCTCTCATTTTCTATACACAGAGCGATATATTTCTTCCATTATTCTAGCTTATTCTTTGATTTTATTCCCAGTGGCTCCTTTCTTCTCAAAATTTATCTGCTTCTCCCAATAGTTACCTTGTTCCCTTTTGGGTAGTTTTCATAAGTTCCTCATAAAACAAGATAATATTTTTAAAATACTTTGAAAATCATTTAAATAAGATATAAACACAAGATGTTATAATTAGTATCAATTATTAATTATCATTATTGATAATTAATTATTCCTTCAATTTGTAATGGTTTCTAAATAATAGCTATAACATTTGTGTTCTTTTGATTTGTGTTTCTCTCATGCTTAGGAATGTGACTGGTTCACAGGAAGCCTTTAAACTTTATTAATTCACTGAATAGTAGTTTGGAAAAATCTTTCAAAGAATTGCTGATTATTATTTCACTAACTATTTGTTCAAGTGCTTTGACAAATGGGGGATAATTCAGTTTTATATATCTGAGTTAGTTTTCTATAAATCTTAGCAGTCAGCCATTTATCAGAAAGATTTTAGAATTTTTTCCTAATTATCACTTTATTTTTTAATTTTTGTTTTTATTTTTTATTTTTTTGCTTTTTGGAGGGCAATTGGGGTTAAGTAATTTGCCTGAGGTCACACGGCTAGGTTTTTGTTTGCGTGTGCATTAAGTCTTTGAAGACAGATTCGAACTCAAGTCCTTCTGACTCCAGGGCCAACACTACTCACTGCGCCACCTAGTCGCCCCCCATCACTTTATTTTCTTACTCCAGTTTTGGTCCAAAAGATTTTTCACTTCTTGTAATCAAAATAATATATTTTCCTTATTTTTTACATCATCTCAATACTTTGTTTGGTTAAGATTCCTCCCTTAAAGACATTTTCAATGTAAGAGTGTCAGCACAATTTTAGCCATAATCTAAGTGAGAACACTTAGAAATTCTTATAGTAATTGGAGGTTTCATGAATAATAGAATCATATAAACACACTTAAGTGAGATATGATAGCCGTCTTCAAATTTTTGAAAGCATGCCACATAAAAGAGGGATCATTAGTCTTGTGAGCTTGGCCATAGAGGGAAGTATTATGGGTAATAGTTTGAAATTGGAAGCAGAAAATTTACTTATTCAAGATTGGGATGGGCTTCCTCAGGAGTTAATATTTCTCTTTGCTAAATGTCTTTAGAAAATGTAGGATAACTTCTTGTCATGTTTTCTGTAGAGAGGATTCTAATTCAGGCATGTCTTGCTTTGAAATCACATTTATATTTGAGATTCTTTGAATTTTAGTATAGTCTTAGATCATATAAACTTTTCTGGAAGTCATATATCATTGTACTTATTAGATTGAGATTTAACTTCTATTTTTTAAAGAAAAAATGCTATATAGACATTTATCCAACTTGTATTTATGAAATTCAATTTTGGAACCAAAGTATAAAATTTATTATTTTCTTATTAAATTTAATTTTATTAGATTTGGCCTAATCATCTAACCTAAAATTCTGACTCTCATCTAAATTGTTAGCTATCCAACTCAGTTTGGAATAATGTGGAATTTAATAAGTGTGACATTTTTTAGTTCATTTTTAGAAATATAATAGAACCAAATAGCAACTCCATAGGGAGGGATCCTTAGTGACCTTCTTCCAATTTGATATTGAAATATTTATTAACTATTTTTAGGTTCAAATACTCAATTTCTTCACAATATTTCTAAACATACTTCATACACAAACATTTGTTGAACATATGCATATGTAAGTACATACATGCATATATTGACACATCTTACATCATTATAAATCTCTCCATCTCATCAAAAAAACATGAGTTATTTCATCAAATTTTGCCATTAATATGGAGATAAATTATTTCATTCCCTTTATTTTCTAGTCTAGTATTCCTTTCAAAAAAGGAAATATGGTTACTTTGGCTTTACCAATATTTTAATAAAACCAAGCTATCTCTTTTTGCTTACTAATTCTTCCCCTAGATATTTATTCACAATTTTAATTTTATATATATACATATAAATATATGTATATGCATTTGTGTATGTATGCATGTATACATGTGTGCATGTGTAATTTTAAGTTATTTGGCATAAAGCCTTTTGAAGCATAGACTTAAGACACCATTTTCTTCTTTAAAAAAGATTTTGTTTTTCATTTTCAATCTCATGATGACTTTCTGGATATAGAAAATATTTCAGATATTAATGACAGTTGTTTAGAAAATACACCTGTCCATTGTTTTGGTAGCACAGGAAGCAATTTTGTCTAGTCCTGATGACATGAATTTCACAAGGGCAGCAATGTGTTCTCTTTCTATGCCTCTACTTATCTTAGTTCAATTCTCTACGTTAATAGTGCTTTTTGTTTTTATTTCCATTATAATTCAGAGAGTATTCTGCTCAGAAAAGAAAACAAAAGTAAAGTAAAAATTTAACAATCCTTCCTTATGTCAGTTGACTATTATCCTAGTACTTCTGAATCCAGCATTTGGTACCATCTCTTTTGTATATTCTCACCTTTCCCTCAATATAATTACAAATTTCATTTTGCTGATGTTACTTTCCTGGCCAATGCCATTTCATTCTGAATTTTAGTGCTCCAGACACTATTCTAAAAGTACCATGATGAATTTATGTATTTATTTCCCATTTCCTAATCTTGCTTCTATCATCTGTATGCATCTTTTAAAAATCCATTTAAGTGGATTAGGTTCATGTCCATTAACATTGATTTGTTTAGATGTCTTCCCTTCTTTTTCCTCATCAGAAATATTTCTTTTAGCATTTGGATAAGTTCATCTCTGACAGCTTCTCATAATTATTGGGCAGATGTCAGAATGGAAACTTTTGACCAAGGGAATATACTTGTCCTTTCTTTGATCTCTTTGGAAACTGATCTTTGCAAATCTGGGGTTTATAGCAATGTTCAATTTTCCTTTCTTTCTTTACCATAAGGTCTAAAGTTACTCATTAATTTCAAATTTTATTCCTTGGAAGGTTTTTTCTCATCTGTTCAAAAATAGTAGTTCCCATTATAAATTTCTTAATTATTGTTAAGGGAATTAAACAAATTACTTATCTTCATTTTTTTCCCAAGTGAACTCCAGCAGATATCTGGGGGATCTCCCCTGTCCCATCAATACTACATATTGCCTTTCTGACAGGCATGTGATTTGTTTCCTAAGTGGCTTAAACATTTTATTTTATTTTTTTGTCTGTCCAAGTGTTTGGCAATTAATTTTTTAAACCAATTTTTATTATTAAATTAATTATTAATTATTTTTCCCCCCAAAAAACTGGCAATAATCCAGTTTTTCCAAACTGGAAGATAATTGAGACAACAGAACCATAGTGAACTTTTAAAAGAACCTTATTTGAAGTGATAAAGATTAAATGGGGAGATATCATGTTTCCAGCAGCAAAGAGAAGCTCCAGTGAATTCCTTTAAAGTCAGCTCCTTTTAGGTAAAGTCAGCAGGGAGTGAAAGATTGAAATTATAAAACCTCCACTAAAATGATTCCTACAAAATGATCAGAGAAAATGACAAACAGAACTACAAGTGGGAAACTGAGGAAAAGTCCCAGTGAGTCATTTTTTTTCCAGCACAGTGCAGCTAAGGAAACCCAAAAAATAGTTCTGTGTACCTCTGGTTAGCTAGAGGCTACCTAGGAACACAGCAAGTGGAACCAGAGCATTGAAGCTGCATCAGTTGTGGGCTGTAGGGCAGCTTTAGACCCCAGGTACAGGCAAGCAGATTGAAAACCTGGTGAGAAATAGATCATAGGAGACATATAAACTAGCACTGGGTACATGAATATGGGCTATTTGTCAACTCCATATCCCATTACTGAGGTCTGAGACAGAGTTCTAGAGTAGAGAGGGGTAGTTGCAATCATAGGGAGCATAGTTGCTCAATGTGTGCAGATAAAGTGCACACCAGAATGGCAATGGCCAGATATTCCTTCAGAACATGCCATATTGGATACACCAAAAAATCTACAATGCCCAAATTGAACAGTAAAAGTAAAATAACATAGAAGTATGAAGTTTGGCACAGTCACATCCTCACCCAGTGATTTGTCAAGCAAATTATAACATAAAGTCCAAAGGAAAAAAAAAAAAACATTGAAAAACATGAGAAAAGAATATGACCATAAAAAGTTTATATAGTTACAAGGAAGCTCAAGACACAAATTGAAAAGAACCTTGAAAACAGCTATAAGCAAACCTCAAAGAAAAATGCATGTTGACCATGGGCCTCAAAAGAACTTCTATAACAGCTACACAAAGTTATTTTTAAAAGACCAAAAGTGATTTTGATAGGTTAATATAAAGAGGGGGGTGACTGATAAGGAAGAATGTAGATCAAGGGGTGCAGGGATTAGAAGTAAACAGATTTTTGAGGAGGGGACAGAGTGAAAAATAGAATGCTACAGGAAAGATAATATGATGAAGGGAAATATGCAGTAATCATACCTGTAAATGTGAATGGGATGAACTCAGACATAACACATAAGCAGATAGTTGAATGGATTAGAAATCAGAATCTAATGATATGTTGTTTACAAGACCGATACGTGAAACAGAGAGATGTATAAAGAGTTAAAATAAGAAGTTAGAGCAGAATCTGTTCTATTTCAACTAAAGTAAAAAAAAAAAGGTTGGATGTAATGAACATGATCTCAGATGAAGCAGAAACAAAAATAACCCTAATTAAAAGGGATACTCAGGAGAACTGCATTTTGCTAAAAGGTACCAAAGACAATTCCTCAATATTAATCTAGATTGTATATGCATGAAATAGAGCAGAATCTAAATTCTCAAACAGAAAAGTTAAATGTTAGGAACACACACACATATACACATTTATATACCTGGATAAACTGAAAGGGGGTACTGGATTTTGTCATATCATATCAACTTATTATAAACAAATTAGGGGAACATACAAACATATACACAGAAATTGCTTTTCAGATCTTTGGATAGGAGAAGTATTCATGACCAACCTAGCATTAGAGTTGATCAAGGGAGGTAAAATGTATAATTTTGATTGCAATGCATTAAAAAAGGTTCTACACAATCAAAATCAATGCTATAAAAACTAAACAGAAAGCAAGAAACTACAAAAAAATTCTACATCAAGTTGAAAAAACTAAGATTTCATTTCTCAATTATAATAGGGAACCAATCCAAATATGCAAAAATTAGCCATTCCCCAATTAATACCTGGTAAAATATAAGAACTTGCAGTTTGCAGAAGAAGAAATACAAGCTACCAATAATCATTCGAAGGGATGGGTAGATGGTGCAGTGAGTAAGAGCATCAGCCCTGGAGTTGGGTCAACCCAGGATCAGATCCGGCCTCAGAAAATGAGCAACCATACATAAATAATGACTGGTCATGTAACCTTGAGCTAGTTACTTAACCCCAATTGCTTTAAAAAGTAGTCATGTGAAAAATGTTTTAAATCAATAATAATTAAAGAAATGCAAAATGAAACAGCTCTGAGATACCACTACATACTTGGGAGGTTTCCTAACATGATAGAAATGGAAAATGACAAATTCTGGGGGAAATGTGGAAGGAAAAATAACTGGATATAGCCATGAACATTAATAGACCCATGAACGAATAAACCCAATCTGGAGAACATTTTGGACCATGTCAAAAGGGGTATAAAATTGGGAATACCTTTGACCCAGCAATACTCCTTCTAGGTCTAGACCCCAAAAAGATCAAAGAAAGGGGAGGGAAAGGACCTCTATGTACAAAAAAAATTAAAATCTTTTTGTGGTGATAAAGAATTAACTACTGAGAGGGATGCCTGTCAATTAGGGAAAGGTTGAAAAGTTATGACCTTTAATTTTGATGGAATACTACTTTTATGTAAGAAATAATGAAGAGGATGGTTTCAGAAAGCCCTAAGAAGTCGTATAAGCTAATGTAAAATGATGTGAGCAGAACCAGAATAACAATATACACAGTAATAGCAATATTATAATGATAAACTGTGTAAGACTTGTCAACTATAGTCAATAAAATGATCTGTGACAATTCCAAAAGACTCATGATGAGAATACTATACTTATCTATTCATTCAAAAAAAACACTTTTTTGAGAACCAGTCACTGTTCTGAGCCCTGCAGATAGGAGAAAAGAAATAAGATAAATCCTTTCCCTCAACTAATGTATATATTTCTATTTTTCTTGAATCTTTTTTGTAAAACAACTATTGAAAATATGTTTTACATGAATTCTTTTGTATAATGGGTATCATATTCACTTTTTATTATCTCAGTGGTGTTCATTAAAAGGGGTATAGAATTTGAAACTGAAACATAAAAAAACAAAATATAACAAGTCACCAAATTTAAAAAATAAAATTTACATTTTATATTGATTATAGGCTGTTAAAAATATTTTTGAAGAAATGGTTGGTTTTCCATGTTAAAACAATTTACCAAAGTGCCACCTTCAAATAAAACTTCTGGAGAAAGAGGTTTGTATTATAATGAGATTTCATGAAACAAAATAGACAGTCTCTTTTATTTAGGTAATCTTTAGTTACAGATGCTTGAGAGTCATCTAGGATATTTAGGCAATTGTTCAGGGTCTCAATGACTGGACATTGGTCAACTAAGTGTGTTTAATGGAGCAGCACTTTGGATATTACAAATAAAATAATTTTTCTGCCTATGTTCAGGTGGTGCTAACTTCTTTACTTTGTTTATGATTCACAAAAGTCCACTGGCCACATTTAAAGATGTGTGTTCTTTTGTTTTGTTTCATTTTTATTATAATTGGAATTAAAGGAACTTTCGTTAAACTTGTCTTTTCATATAAAATGTATTCCAAAGAGGACATATCCCAATGAAAATATAAATTTTTTTTCCTTTTCGAATTTTATTCAAATTCTTCCCATCATGCTTTACCACTCTCATTCCTGAATTTCTCATGTGCATATATCCCAAAAAACAAATATGTGCACACATTTGTCTGAATATACACAAACATACCCACACATATTTTACCTATTCTTTTCTGAATTCTCTAACAAGCTGTCACTAATTACATCTAACCAAGTATCAGTGATACATAGGAAGTCACATTTGCCTCCTTGAATTAAGGTCCCTAGCTCCTCTTGCTTGTTAGATACAATTGGGAATCTGTGCATCTGAGGCCATTACTTTCATGGCTTTTCCTTCCTTTTAATTTTGTCTCCACTGAAAACTTACATGCATGTGATGCTATACTCCATGCCCTATAGCTGTTCTTTGATTTCCAGCTTGGTGAATATATTTAAGTTGTTTTCTCCCTCCCCTTTACTTTCCAATTTAAATTACTTTTGATTAGATTTTCAAGACTCCAGGTAAATACATTCTTGCTAAGCCTAGTGTATTGTATTCCTGATCAGAAACCTATATTTTAAGCTTATAATTTATAAGCTTTTATAAATGTATAATTTATAAGCATCCCTGGTCCAAAGTCTAAGATTTAAACATATAATTTTAAACCTATATATATTTTGCTATATTTAAAGTGTTGGCCCAGAAATCCTGATTTGATTTTCGATCACTATCTTCTTTTTAACCAGTTATTTGCTTCTAAGAGCCCTTTGGCTCCGCTGAAGCCCTTGACCTCAACTGAAAAACAAATGAAAACGTTTTTCCTGCCATCTTAAGTTTTTTGATCAAGGTTTTGTCATCTTTAAGGATACTTTTTAGAATCATTTATTTTAGTATAATTTATCCAAATAAAAATTTTAAAAATGGAATTTTTAATTCAGTGTAATTCAGTGTTTCAATTTGTGGTTTTCTTTATGTTATGGATATGTATCACAGGATTGTTATCATACAAAATGAATAGCAGTCTTGATACTCCTCAGCCAGTTTTTAGCTATTTCTGATATTACCTTCTTTCTCTAGCATATTCCAGTTGTTCTCTCATCTGACAGCATCAATGGGTCTCCATTATCATTCCTCGGAGAGCAAAAACTATTTCTTTCTCAGAGAATCCAATTGGCCAGTCTTTTGGACAAACATCAATGTGTGTTTCTTAATTTCATTTGTTCAGTGGTCCTTATTAGTCTTTTCCTATTTTACATGTTTGAATCCATTTTAAAGTCTCACTTATTTTTTTCTTAATTATCTTTTGTTATGGCTACTTTCCTTTCTCTATTTAGAGATGAGAGAGTTGCTCCTTGAGGGTCATTTTACCTTTTCTTTTAGGAGGGAAACAAGTCTCTATTTTAAGCATACTTTATAGTCACCTTAGCATAGAAGAAATGAAATCATTACATACCAAATCTAGGTTACTACAAAATTTTCTCTATTTTTCTTTCCTAGGGAAATAAGATACGCAATACAGTATGACCTAATATGTGGCACAGTGGATAGAACACTGAGACTAGTAAAAAAAATACCAGAGTTGGAAATTGACTTAGATGTGTGACCCTAGGCTAGTCACTTAAATGGAGATTCCTCAATTGCAAAATGTAAAGAATAATAACACCTACTTCAGAGGGATAGGGATCGAATGGGATAACATTTGTAAAATGCTTAACATGGCTTCTGGCACATAGTAGACACTATATAAATGCCTAATATTATTTTCTTGTATGCTTAAGCTTTCTGTATACATACTAAATTATATCTATATGATAATATTAAAGTAACACTATTCTAATTTTAATTAAAATTACTATAATATAAAATTGTTCAAAAAATCAAAAATTGGCACCTTGATGTGATTTTCTACATTTAAGTATACTATGAATTTAAAGTAAGGAATTATTCTTCCACAACACCTGAACTGCTAGTCACTTAGCATTTTCTAATTATTGCATCATAGCTTGACTTAAGTGATTATTTTGGACACATTTCAGCTGAAATATTTTAAATAAATTGTCGGGGGGGGTTTTTGTTGTTGTTGCTTTTGCAGAATGAGTATGTTGTTGATTTCAAGTCAGAGGTCAAATGGTAATATTGAAATGAAAACATTGTTAACTGGTGCAACCCTAGGGAGAAAGAATTAGATCAGTGCCTCATAAACTCCTTCTGATTTAGAGAGTCAACCACAAACAGAATCAGTTTAAGATCTCATGTTCCAAGTACAAGGCTTTGTATTAGGTTATAGGCATACAGAGAGAGACTTCTTCTTTTGGGAACATATATTATCACTTCTAGGAGGCACATTGAATAGTGTGCTTCATGTAAGTAATTTATTATGGCCCAGCGCTATGACATTACATTTGTGTACCACAATATTTTTTTAAAATCATTTCCCCGGTTGGTTGGCACCTGCTTCATTCTCAGTTCTCTATTATGACAAGTTAAGCTCATGATGCCATGAATATACTCATATACATGCCACCTTTCTTTCTGTTATTAGGATTCTTGGAGTTATGTGCCTCATTGACTACCTAGTTTAGCAAAAAAAAAAAAGTCTAACTAAAAATTTTTTCCATGTTTGGACAAATTCATAATTCAACGAGAAGTGAATTCATCTGCTTGTGTTCCTGCAAGAATTGCCTTTTACCCTTCTCAGCCTTTTTAACCTTAGTTGATTTGCAGGATAAACAGTGAAACATGAAAATTGTGCTGATCTGCACTTCTATTATTCTTCACTATTCTAAGCAATTTTTCCTGTGATTTTAATCATTTGCAATTTTCATAAGAAGTGATAGAAAATATGATTAGACCAATGAATAGTGACTGGTGATGCTCCACTTCATGGGAAAGTATTGAACTATTGACTCCTACCTCGAACTTTATGTTCTTTCAATTGACTTTTGTTAGATTTTTATTTAACTTTATAAAATAATGCCTTATTTGACTGACATAACATTAGCATATTATTGCTGTACAATGTTAAGCAGTGAATATTATTCCACTAAGTTAAGCTATTCATTGTTTCCTAAAAGGTTATTTTGTGATTTTACTTATACGTTATGTCTTAAATGTATCTTGTTTGATTGTTTAATGTATTTATTTTTCATTCTGTAGTTATATTGACTGGGAGATTTTTCTTTGACTTTTACCTGGATGTTTTATTGCAGATAGAAACATGTTTGATTTTGTGTATATATTTTGTAGCCCACTGATTGTCACAGAACAAAATAAGAATATGCTGCTATGCTAAATATTAAAAGGGCATGATGTATTCCCACATCTTCCAGAGTGTATTAGTAAATGTTTAACAATTGTTAATTTGCAAAAGGAAGGAACACCAATAAGCTTAATCTGCCTTATCATTTTCTCCATCACCTTTGAAGTGTCTACAACTAGCAAGGTAATAAATCAAGCTGATTTAAAGCATTTGCTGATTTGCAAGGTAGAAACTGATTCCAACATACTCTTGAGTAGAGCCCATAGACTAGTACTATCAAAAATTTTCATTCCTGTTCCTGTTACCTCTAAAGCATGATGCCAATTCCTAAGTACCAGATTAATGACTTTTATTGCCAATTCAATTCACCAGACTCCAGAGCTGGACTGAGATTTTGATATAAAATGCCTCGTAAGCTGTCAGAGGTAAGAATGATATCCCCTTAGTTCTATATAATTCATTTTGAAATTCACATGATGAAAAATATAAACAGTAATTTTTCCCCTCAGATCTTAGTTGATTGCCAGACTTCACATCGAGATCCTGCTAGATTAAAAAAAAAATTCAATATGACCAAGTCAGATTTATTTATGTATTTTTTGTTTTAGCATTTTGTAGGGCAATTGTGGTTAAGTGACTTGCCCAAGGTCACATGGCTAATTTTTTGTGTTAAGTGTCTGAGACTGCATTTTGATCTCAGGTCCTCCTGACTGCAGGGACACTGCTGTTCTGTTCACTATGCCACCTAGGCGCCCACCCAAGTCAGATTTATACAAAGAAAATAGGGATGATTTACTATTAGGAAGGCAATCAACATGATTTGTAATACTAAAAATAATGTTACAAAAAACTATATGATTGTCTCATTAGGTACAGAAAAGCCTGTGATAAAATACAAAGTATATTTATGCTACATGGTTTTTAACCTTACAAAGATTTAAAAAATATATCAGAAAAGAATATCTATCAAAATTTAAAGGCAAAAATTTCATGCAAGGGGAGTGCACAAATAATGTGTACTACAATAAATATTTTTTAATAATTTGTTCAATAAATATTTGACTAAATTAAGTATGGGTAGTACTTCCAAGGTGCTCTCCCCCCACACCACTTGCAAACAATGTAAAAGGGGACTATGAACAATTTCTGGAGCCCCAGCACCCATAGAACAACACAGAAAACCTAACCTCCCGATGAAGACAGCCCAGCAGCCCTGTAGGGAGCGGCTAGCACAGAGCTCTGGGAGCTGACAGCACAGCACACTGGGAGCTGAGCCCAGTTCCTTGTGAGCCACAGTTTTAGCCCCAGGGTGGCTGGGCCAGCAGCAGGCTGGAGGGACACAAGAACACCAGCAGCTGTGGCGATTCCAGAATTGTCAACAAAGGCATGCCTAGGATAAAGTGAGAGGTTAGTGCCCTACGGATGTTGGGACCAGTATTTGGGGAACGCAAAGACTTCTTCCTCTGGGGGGCTGGAAGCAGCTGAGGAGACAAGCCATTTTGCAGCTGCAGTGGCAGCTTCAGCTCCTGCCCTGAAAACTGTAGGGAGATCCAATGATCAGTCTTGGGGGTTAGTCATTCTTGCTTTAACCTGCTTGGATCTGGATTGTGGTCTGGGGGGAAGGTCTGGGGTGGGTATCCAATTTGCCAGTGCGTATTGAGGCTTTACAGAGGCTACCTAACTCCGAAAGTTGTGAAGACCCCAATGTTCAGGACAGAAGCTCCCCTGTCTGGTGGCAGAGTCCCACTGTGGCAACAAGTCCAAAAAGTCAAGTGATTAAGTGGCAACATGCCTAGGCAAAGGAAATAAAATAAACAGAAAAATGAAACATTAGACTCCTATTTTGGGGGCAAAGAGGATTGAAGCAGGGAACAGGAGGAGGACCGGGAGCTCAGAAATCCTGCTCCAAAAAACCCAAATGGAAATATGAACGGGTTACAGGCCATAGAGGACCTTAAGAAGGATTTTAAAAATCAAATAATAGAAGTGGAGGGAAAATTGGGAAGAGCAATGAGAAGGATGCAGGAAAAGTATGAAATGAAGGTCAATAGCCTGACTGAGGAAAACAACACCTTAAAAAATAGACTAACTCAAATGGCAAGGGAGGCCCAAAAGGGCAATGAGGAGAAGAATGCCTTAAAAATCCGAATTTGCCAGATGGAAAAAGAATTTCAAAAGCTCACTGAGGAGCTTCATACCTTCAGAGTTAGACTGGCGGAAATGAAAGCTAATGACTTTATAAGAAATCAAGATGATGTTAAGCAGATCTCAGCAAATGAAAGAATAGAAGGCAGTGCTAAATATCTCACGGGAAAAACCACTGACCTAGAAAATAGATCCAGGAGAGATAATTTGAAATTTACTGGACTACCTGAAAGCTATGCTCAAACAAAGAACCTAGAAATCATCCTTCTAGAAATTCTCAAGGAAAATTTCCCTGATGATTTAGAGCCAGAGTGGCAAATAGAGGTCGAAAGAATCCACCAATCACCTCCTGGAAAAGATTCCAAAAAGAAAAATCCTAGGAATATTATAGCCAGGTTCCGGAATTCCCAGATCAAGGAGAAAATTCTAGAAGCAGCCAGGAAGAAACAATTTCAATACTGTGGAAACACAATTGGAATAGAACAGGACCTGGCAGCTTTTACATTGAGGGATTGAAGGACATGGAATATGATATTCTGCAGGGCAAAAGACCTGATATTAAGGTAATGAGGGAAAAGAAATCAAAAGGAACTTATCAAAGTTGAACTATTTACATTCCTACATGGAAAAACAATAACTGTGACTGATGAAACCTTTCTCAGTATGAAAATAATTGAAGAAGGGTATATGGGCATATGAATACATATGTGAATGTGTTTACAGTTATACATGGATAGAGCGAACAGGTTGAATTTGGTGGGAAGGGATGATACCTAAGGGGTGAAGTTATGAGGTGACAGAGGAAAATGGCAAGAGGAGAAGGGTAGAGACAGGGTAGGGTAAACTATCTCATGTATCAGAAGGAAGGGGAAGTGGTTGCAGGGGAGGGGAAGAACAGGAAAGCAAAAAGCAAAACCATATTCTCATTGATTTTGGCTCAGGGAGTGATTGACATACATACTAAATGGGATATCTCAGCCTGCTGGAGAGTAGGGGGAAGGGAGATGAGAGGGGGGATGATGGAGGGGAGGGCATTCTGGGGTTGGGGAGGTGGGAAGTACCCACTATCGAAGAGGGACAGGACCAAAGTAGGGAATGGCCCAGGTGGGGGGTAGGATATGTGGGAGGGAAATATAAGCAGCCTTTCACAATTTATCTACTATGGTAATGTTTTGTATCGCTATACATGTACAACACATACTGAATTGCTTATCTTCTCAGAGGGAGTGGGTGACAAGGGAGGAAGGGAATGGATCTGAAAATCGAAGTTTTAAAATTAAATGTTTCAAATGTATATATACTATTATTAATACTATTTTGCATATAATTGGGAGATACATTGTTGATGCATTGGGGCACAGAGAATCACCTTACCCTAATGGTAAAGTAGAGGGGGGTATGGGAGAAGGTATGGGAGAGTGCAGATTGGATGAGGGGATATCTTGTGGGACTGCTATTCTAGGGTGGTGGGTAGGGGGAAAATGGGGAAAAATTGTAACTCAAAATCTGTCAGAAATGAATGATGTAAACTAGAAGTTAATAAAGCATTTGTTAAAAGCATAAAATAAATAAATAAATTAATTAAAGAATAAATAAATAAGTAAATAAATAAATAGATGAATTGATGAATAAATAGTTCATAGATAAGTCAATGAATGAATGAATAAATAAATAAATAAATACACAAATAAATATGCACCCAGACTAGCTGAAAGCCTTCAGTAAAGGAGAATTCACTAGTCCCAAAATTAGCCTAAATACTTTTGGATGGCACCAGTAGGAAAATTGTTGTTGCATTAAATGGAAATCTGTATCTTTGATGCTTTGGTTTATTACTTCTAGCTCTGCTCAATGGGGTAAATTTAAAAAAAAAATCTTTGAATACTTGAAGATAAAAAAAATAAAAAATAAAGGATGGCCATTCTACTGACTACTAAATTTAGTAATATAAATGCTATCAGTAACAATAAAAGAAGAGAAAGCAAATACATTCCAGAGCTAGGCAAGGATTTGAAACTGATCTTATGTGTGGCTGATATGATAGTTTATGTTAAAAATTGAAATATATTGTATTTCATAAAAGTTTTGGGCTATAAGATATGTAACACCCAAACCAATTGCATTGCTATATATAATAAAACAAATAGACTAATGTTATTAATAGAATGGGGAATTTCCTTCATAATAACTACAAATTACATAAAATATTTGGGAATCATTCAATAAATTCAATTACAAAGTTCCTTTGCAAGAAAGAAAAACATAAATAGATGCACAAATATTAACTACTCATTGCTGGGTTCTATCAATATAATAAAAATCACAATACAATTAAAGCTAATTCAGAGTTTTAATACCACAAACTTCAAGAATCCAAGGGATTCTTTCTTGGGAATCCAAGGAAACTGAAAGCCTTCCTCTAATCAAGATGAAACTTCAAACTTTTGATGGATACATTATCGAACTCAAAAAATATTATGAAAATAATTTGTCAGAACTATAATAGTAATATAATTTTATCCCTTTGTATTGGTAAAGCTATCAGGTAATTAGCACCTAGTTTGAAATTAATTAGATCAAACCTCCTGAGGAGCTGCCAGAGGAAGCATGAATATGGTGTCCTTACTTTGTCTATTTGTGACTTTGCTAAGCCTTGAATTCCCAGAAACAGAGACTGTGAAGGATTAAAGGTGGACTGGACACTGTAAGCTTCAGTGAGGAACACGAACTATATGGAGAGCTGGACAAAGAACTGGGAGCTGTCGGCCTTTGAACCCAGGTGACAGTTTGGTGAATCCAGGTAGGAGCTGGGACCATGGAAGGGAATCCAAGGAAGCTGAAAGCCTTCCTCTAGTCAAGATGAAAAACCTCTCTTTTAATACTGCATAGTGAGTGATGAGATTGACTGAGTAGTGACTGACCCTGATGTGAGGTTTTGCTTTGGGACTCACTTCGGAAAGAGTTGTATGGTATGGCCAGATGGGTCTCTGGTCAGCTATTGAGGGTCTCCCCACCCCCAGCTTTGAAAACCCAGATTTTAGTGCTTCCCTTTCTGGTAAGTAACTAGACATGGATATAATGGTTGGACAGCTGGAAGGCCTATCTGCTGAATTGTGTTATTTTCTATTGGGTTGTAACTGATGGAATTGTAATTCATTTGCGATTGTACTTTGTGATTTAATTAAGAACTCTGTATTTGACTAAGTGAATGTACTACCCAGGGGAGGAGTATTTGGACTTTTGTATGTCCCTTAAGGAGGCAAGCTTCCTTAATGATGATTGAGTGATTGAGTAAGTAGGCAAGCTTCCTTAAGGATGATTGAATGATTGAATTACTAAATGATTTTGCTTTGTTGAAAACTATTGTGACCACTTCGGTGAAAATTATGTGGCCATTTTAGTGGTACATCATTGTGAATCTGTATTTTGTATTTCTGTGATAAGTTGTAACATTGTGAATGCTCTACCTTGATTTTCTCTGAATGTTTTGCTCTGATTTGTTACTGAATAAAGAGATTGTTCACTATACTATGTAATCAGAACCTTGAAAGCGATTCACAGCAACATTGGTCTGGAAAGCTCCTTGTAAGTGGCTTTAGAAGAATAAAAGATGTAGAATACCAAGATGAATAATGAAAAAAAAATAGGGATGAAGGTGAATAGCGGCTTCATGCCTCAATTTATACTATAAAACAATAGCTATCAAAACCACTTGGTATTCATTTAAAAATACAGTAATAGACCAACCAAATAGAAAAAAGGAGAAACAAAAAAATGAAACTTATTAACTCAATATTCCATAAAACCCTAAACATAAATTGTTTAGCAAAGTTCCTATTTGATACTTGCTTGGGAACTTGGAAATCAAACTGAAAGGAATTGGGAGTCAGACAAGGACAAATTACAGCTCATTCAACAATGAAGTAATAATGAAATTCAACTTAAAAATGGAAAAATAATCAGATCACATATTTTCACAACTATGGATGGGATATATATTCTTAGCCAAACAAAAGATAGAGGGCATCAATAAAAGATAATTGTGATTAAATGCAATTTAAAAGCTTCAATAGAAAAAAAGAATGAGAAATAGTCAAACAGGTGAAAAAACATGTATAGAATTCCTCAGGTAATAACTTGGGATTAAAGCTGTGTTAAAACCTATCAGAAACATTAAAACAAAAGCCATCATGAAACACATAAGAGTTCAAAGAACATGAAGAAATAGTTGTCAAAAATAGAATTGAAAACTGTTATCAACTATATTAAAATACTTCAAATTAGTAATAATAAGCTCAAATCAAGTCAAAATGGCATTGAAGATTTAGTTCATACTCTTCAAATTGGAAAAGATGAAAAAAGAAAGGAACAGTTAACCTTAGAGAAGTGTATAAAGACTATGCTTCTATCTGTTGATTTTCTCTCATCCTATTTTAGTGTTTGAGGGACAGTTAGGTGGTGCAGTGAAAAGAATGCAAAGCCTGGAGGTAGAAGATTCATCTTCCTGAGCTAAAATCTGGCCTCAGACACTCCCTAGCTTTATGACCCTCAGCAAATAACTTTCCAAGTATTTGCCTCAGTCTCTTTCTATATAAAATGAGCTGGATAAAGAAGTGGCAAACTACTTCAGTATCTTTGCCAAGAGAGCCCCAAATGGAGTCACGGAGAGTGAAAAGTCAAGGCCAAGGAATGTTCAAATTACCAAACAATAGAACTCATTTTACATGCCAGGAAAGTCATGCTTAATTTTCTGTAATCTAAGTTTCAGCAACATGTAAGCCAAAAACTACCAACAAAACAGTCTGGCTTTCTTTTTTTCTTTTTTTAAATTAACTTCTGGTTTACATCATTCATTTCTGCCAGATTTTGAGTCACAACTTTCCCCCCATTTTTCCCATACCCAGCACCCCAGAATAGCAGTCCCACAAGATACCCCCTCATCCAATCTGTTCTCTCCCATATCTTCTCCCATACCCCCTTCGACTTTACCATTAGGGCAAGGTGAATCTCTGTGCCACAATGCCTGCACATCTTATCTCCCAACTACATGCAAAATAGTATTAATAATAGTATTTATATATATTTGAAACATTTAATTTTAAAACTTTGAATTTCAGATACATTCCATTCCTCCCTTGTCACCCATTCCCTTTGGGAAGATAAGCAATTCAGTATGTGTTGTACATGTATAGCTATGCAAAACATTACCATAGTAGATATATTGTAAAAGACTGCTTATATTTCACTCCTGCCCATCCCACCCCCCACCTGGTCCATTCCCTACTTTGATCCTGTCCCTCTTAGAAAGCGGTACTTCCTCCTGTTCCATGCTTTGATCCTCTTTGCCTCCAAAATGAGAGTCTAATGTTGAATTTTTCTGTTTGTTTCCTTTGCCTAGGCATGTTGACACTTAATTACTTGACTTTTGGGCTTGTTGCTACCGTAGGACTCTGCCACCAGACAGAGGAGCTTCTGTCCCAAACATTAGGGTCTTCACAACTTCCAGAGCTATTAGTTGGGCGGCCTCTGTGAAGCCTCCACATTCGATGGCAAGCTGGATACTCACCCCAAGACCTCCACCCCAGACTGCAATCCAGATCCAGGAAGGTTAAAGCAAGAACAATTACCCCCAAGACTGATCACTGGATCTCCCTATCGTTCACAGACCAGGAGCTGAAGCTCTAACTGAAGGTTATATTTCTTAGGCTTTTGTTATGCTCAGTTTATTTTGTATTGACAAATTGTCTTCCATTAGTACTTTGTCCCCATAATCAGTTTTCTCCCATTATTTTTTCAAGTTTATTCCTAAAGACTCACATTCTGTTCCTATTTGTTTACCCTAGTCAAAATTTCTTTGATGTAAATTGTCCATTCTTATTTCTTAATTCTTTAATCTTTATTTCTCTGCTCCTTTTGACACTTCCTTTTCCTCACCCAAATAAATTTCTGGTTTAAAATACCTTCTTTAGTTTCAACACTTCAATTTGCCAATCATTTTAATGCTATTTTTCATTATTTTTCTTATATTTTATCCTCCTTTTTCTTACCTTCTATTTTCTTTTGTATTCCATTTTCCAATTGGTGTTTTATATCCTTACCTAATACTTCCTTATTTTCTGAGTTTTCAATATAGGGAGAAGTAGCCTTTGTTCATTGGATAAAGCATTTGTCTTGGAGGCAAGGAATAGTTGGTTCAAGTCTTATTACTAAGAAATTGGTTTTGTGACTCTGGGCAATTTATTTAACTTCCAAATGCTCTAAGCAACTCTCTATGACAGTACATTGCAGAGAAATGTACCTACCTGCATTTTTTGAGAAATTTCCTCATCCAGTAGTTTATTATATTAATGAAATCACTGGTCCAACTTCTGTTCTTTTCCTACTTATGTGTAGAGTTTCTGGGAAAAAAACAACAACAAAAACAATAAACAAATTTGAAATCCTTCTCTATTGTAAAAGGGGATATTATGTTATCTTGTTTTGATCCCACAGAAGTTATTGGAAAATAATCGATAACTGTGGGAAAGCTCCCTTATCTTATTTGCCTAAGGCAATGACCATCCTGGCCCCACAGGGAACTAGAAAAGTGGGGGTGATTGAATCCTAATAAAGCTGTCCCCAGCCCCAACATTCTAACTTCATTACAGTCCTGGCCCTACTGCAAAGCAGGTCCATTGTACCTACCTATTCCCCTCCCCACAATGTCCTAACTTCTTCACTGGAAGTTGACACACTGCTCACAGGTGTGGCCTTTAACTCTTTGTTCCCACAGAAACAGCAGGTGTTTCCAGATGAAGGGAACCTAGCTATTGCCTCTGCCTGGTCACTGCCCCAAGATCCATTCCCAGAGAAAGAGGTGTGTTCTTGTATTCAATCACAATCACATCATCCACTTAGCCTAGAGAGGACCACAGTACCTAACTATCTGTCTTAACCAGACAGGACAACAATAGCTAGCCAGTTGGAGGGCAGAATGAGCAGAATGATTAACCACTGAACCATAGATGGGATCCCTCTTCCATTACCTAATCCCTTAACAAACCCCTCCTCCATTACCTAATCCTTTAACAAATCCTTCTGCCTTTTTATTATCAATGATATTCCTCTATTCTATATAAATTTCTGTTATGCAATTGCATCTTTACCCTATAGAAATCTATTTTACTTTCTCTTAAGTTTTTGGTTCCTCTTGCAACTTAACCCGCTTCATGAGAGGTGTCAATCTCAATAAATGCCTATACTTGGATTAGAGGGGGTATGACTCTGAATTCTTTGAGAAAGTTCTACCACAATGTATCATGAAACTCCAAAAGGTTTTGGGTGGGCAAAGCCCCCACTTCAACTGTGGCATGGCAGACAGTTTTGACCCTAGAGGTCACAACTGGTCACAAGTATCATCACTACCATGCTTACTTAATCTGCATAAAGAGGGAATAAAAAGAGGGAAGTAAAAGTGAGGCATTTGAGAAATTACAACTAACCAAAACTCTACCAGGAAAGACAGAACTGTATAACCTCACTTCAGCTTCTGTATCTGTGTGGGTGTGTTCCTAGTGAGTACCACTTCCTCACCAGATGCATAATAAAACCCTTCCTTGGTCCTCTCTGTTTCTGAGTTCTTTCAGTGAGGAGTTTGTCTTGTTAAGGGGCATCTCACATGGATCTTCTTAAGGGCCCTCAGGGACAGCAGAAGCACTCTGAGCTAACTCCTTGACTCTGCCTGGGAATTCCTTTGGTCCCCACAAGTGTATTTTTCACATCTCTGATGTAAGGAATATCATTCATAGTTCCCTGTAATGGGCACGGAATCCTTTTTCTTTAAATGGTACTGTAATTAACCTTGAGACTTCTTTGGCTTAGAAAACTAAAGGCTCCATCAGTGGCAATGCCCATGGGTAGCAGTACTCCTACTTCGGCATAGACAGCCTATGGCAACACTCACTCCTTAGCATAGGGAGGATATGCTTTACCCTAGCACTAGTTTGGGGGTAGAAGGTAGATCTTAAGCCACAGAATATGAAAGATGGAATTAGGTCCTTGCAGGGGTATTACACAGAACAGTAATTTTGCCCTGGTCTAATGGGACAGCACCCTTTCATGATACATATGGTAAGAACTAAGGCTTAGTTAGGGGTATATAAAGTCAAAGTCACAGCTTAAAACTGCTGGTGGCAATCCTACCCCATCATGAGACATCATTCCTTGACCCCAAGAGAAGAAGCAATAGGAATGGGAAACAGTATTGACACTAATAACAGTGGGCAATGGAATGATCAGCAGCACAGACCCCAATAACCCCAATAAGTAATAGAAATTAATGGGTGTGTAGGAAGTATAATTAACTTTTTTGTAACCATAATGTAATATTTCTGTTCATAATTACCTCATTCTGTTGGAGACCCGTTGGGAAATAGAAAGATATTTTTTCCATTGATAGGATTTTATTTTTCCCCAATTACACAAAAAGATAGATTCCATTATTCATTTGTTTTGTAAAATTTTGATTTCCAAATTTTTCTTTCTCCCTTCCCATACCACCCTCCACCAAGACAGCAAGCAACCTGATATAGCTTATACATACATGTACAACCATGTTAAGCATATTCCCACATTAATCTTTTTGTAAAAGAATCAAAACAAAAGGGAAAGACAGAGAAAGTAAAAGAAGTGAAAATAGTATGCTTTGATCTGCATTCAAACTCTATAGTTCTTTCGCTGGATGTGGTTAGCATTTTCCATCATGAATCTCTTTAAATTATCTTAGATTACTGAAAATAAAAGATTTTCAACCATGCATCACATGGACAAGTTTGTTTAAATCTAGGACTCAGCCTTTCTAAATGGAACAGTGTGTACCTGGGATTTCTGTACTTCATTCTTCGTATTTGGTTGGGGTACCATTATATTACTTGTTATCTTTTGGTTTGGTTTCATTTTGCTAGCTCCCTATCTTTGCTTTTTCCCTCCACACTTTCTTCCTCGTGTGCTGATTATAATAGCATTGTTGTGCCACCAAGATTAAATTTATCCAATAGCAGCCCTAAAGCCACCTGAGAGGCTTATGCTGGAAGAAAAGTGTTCAGTAGTTCTGAGCTGCAGTGGGCTAAACAAATAGATTGTCCACACTAGATTCAGCATTAGTTTGGGAACCCCAATTTTCCTGTCATTGGGGCACCACTGGGGTATTAGGAAAGGGCAATTATTATTACCTTCATGTAAGACAAAGAACTGGCCAAAGCTTACACATCTAATTTTTTTCCTATTGTTATTTTTTTTTTTGCATAGCATTTTTTTTTCATAGGCTCTCTTTTTTGAAGAATACATCAACCTCTGCTCCACTACCCACTCTAGACATTTCTACCTCAGGTCATTGGCTTTTTCCCCATGAGATACTTCTATGTTATGATTCCATAATGTGTGCAAGCATTTCATTAGGTTTCCATGCCTTACTCAACTCACTCCTAGTTCTGCACATTAATCTCCAGGCTTACCCATCTTCTCACCAGAAGCCTTTCCTCTGACTACTTAATCTTTTCCATATTCAAACCGCTTTTAGTTCTCTTTTATGTATTGTTAAGTTTAAAATTAAAATTACATTAAAATGTAAGCTTCTTCTGGGGAGGGACCATTTGATGTTTCTATTTGTACCCCTATTTCTTATTACATTGCCTGTTACATTACAAATGCTTAGTAAATTACGTGTGTGTGTATATATATATATATATATATATATATATATAATATACACATATATAATGTATTATATGTAAATATATAATGCATTATATATAAATATATATACATACACATGGATATGGATATGGATATGGATATGGATATGGATATAGCTAGGTAGATAGGTATCAAACTTTCTATAGTTAAAAGATTTGTCTTTATCTTGCTTTAACCATTTTACTTTGCTTCTTACTCTCTTTCGGTCTTTTGAAATTTTACATCAATAAATCTAATTACATTTTGATATCTTCTTTTAAAATGTTTGATTTCCTTTTGACAAAACCTGGAATATCTCTTAACTGATGCAAATGTCGAACTGTTTTTTCAATGGAGAACATTTGTTCATTTTCACACCATTTATTATGCTGTGTTCTTTATTAGAGGATTTTTTTGTTTTGTTGCTGTTTATTCTTCCTTTTATTATTATTATTACCTTTTCATCTGATTAAGATTTATATAAAGAATCAAGTAAATTTAGACTTGGAAGGTATTGCATCAGGCGTCTAGGCCATCTATATTCAAAAATAATTCCTCCATTGGCCAAAATTGATAAGTGGTTTTAAAGTCTCTGCATGAAAACTTCCATTAAGGGCCCACATTCTTTAAAACAGCCTATTCTATTTTTGAACAGTTCTAAATATTATTAACATTTTTATCCCTAATATAGAGACACCCCCACACAGCTTCTATACATTGCTCTTCAGTCAGTCTTCCACATCACATACGTTCATATTTTGAAACTTTCTCATAGATTTTTCTTTTCCAATCTAAGTGTCTCCACATCCTTCAAATAATCATTTAATCGAATGAACTGAAAAACCTTCATAATCTTGCTTGCCCTCTTCTATATGTTCTCTGGTTTATCAATGTCCTTTTAAAACCATATTGCCCAGTGCAGAAGGAAGGAAGAGGTAGAATGGGTTATCTCACATTAAGAGGCAAGAAAGATCAATTACAGTGCAGGGGATGATGGATGGTTGATGAACTTGAATAGCAAATTTTCAGATGAAGAAATCAAAGGTATCTATAGGCATATGGTCCAAATTACTTTTGATTAGAGTAATGTGAATTAAATCAACTCTGAAATACCACCTCACAGCAATCAGATTTGGTTGATATGACAAAATATCAAAAGGATAAATGTTGGAGAGGATGTGGGAAAATTGGGACACTGATGAACTGTCAGTGGAGTTGTGAATTGATCCAACCATTCTGGAAGGCAAATTGGAAATATGCCAAAAGGGCAACCAAACTGTGCATAATTTTGATCTAGCAATACCACTATTAGTTCTTCACTTTCAAAAAATCATTTAAATGGGAAAAGGACCTAAACATGTGAAAATATTTAGAGCAGCCCTTTTTATACTAGCAAAATATTGGAAACTGAGGGGAGGCCCATTCATTGGGGAATGGCTGAACAAGCTTTATTACATGAATAAAATGGAATAATATTGTGCAAATAGAAAAGACGAACAGGAAATTTTCAGAAAAAAAATTGTAAACATTTATACAAACTCATGCAAAGTTAAATGAGCAGAACCAGGAAAGTATTGTATACAGTATCAGCAACATTGTGTGATGGTCAACTATGAATGACTCAGATCTTTTCAGCAACATTGTGATATGACAAGTGAAAAAGGACTTGGGATAGAAAATGCTGTCCAGGTTCTCTTTGGTCCCGGCGGCAGGAGGAAGATGACGAAGGGGACATCTTCGTTTGGTAAGCGCCAGAATAAGACGCACACTTTGTGCCATCGATGTGGTTCTAAGGCCTACCATCTTCAGAAGTCGACATGTGGCAAATGTGGATATCCCACAAAATGCAAGCGAAAGTATATTTGGAGTGCAAAGGCTAAGCGACGAAACACCACTGGTACTGGTCGAATGAGGCACTTAAAAATTGTCTATCAGAGATTCAGGAATGGATTCCGTGAAGGAACAACACCTAAACCCAAGAGAGCAGCTGTTGCAGCATCTGGTTCATCTTGAGGATTCAACTGTTTGTTAAAATAAATGTCCTGAATGAAAAAAAAAGAAATAAAATGCTGTCCATATCCGTATAAACAACTGATGGACCCTGAATGACGACTGAAGCATATTCTTTTCACATGCTTTATTCTTTCTCATTTTTCTTTGTTTCTTTTGCTCTCCTCCTTCTTCCACAACTATGGAGATATCTTTTACATGATAGCATGTCTAAAATCTAGCAAGCTACCTATCATAATTCAGAAGGAGGAAGGAAAATTTGGAACTCAAAATTTTGAAAAATGAATGCTAAAAATGTTCTTGATATGGAATTGGGGGTAAATAATATACTATTTAAAACAAAAACAACAAACAAACAAATAAAACAAAATATATTGCACAGAATTAAGCACAAAACTCCAGATGGGTTTTGACAAGGATCAGCTACAGAAAAGTTGTCAACTCATAACTTCTGGAAACTATTCCTAATACAAACCAAAATTGCATTAATTGCCTTATACTTTTGGGTTTTTACAATGCATTTCTGACATGTGGACAGTCCAATAACATCCCCAGACTTTTTAAAGTCAGATTCTATCAAGCCAATATTGCTTTCATGTACTTCTGAAGTTATTTTTCTGTGCCTACATTTCATCTTATTAGATTGAATTTAATACTCTAACCTATCAATGTCTTTTTTGCATTCTTTCTCACCTAGTGTTTTGGCTATACATTAGTTCTGTATCACTGACAAATTTGAGAAACATTATGTATATCTCATTATTCCTAAGGAAAAAAATTAAGTAGGAGCATAAAGCCAAGATGGCAAAGTAAGAGCAGGGACTTGGCTGAACTCTCATGCAAATCCCTCCAAATACCTGTAAAAATGACTCTAAACAAATTCTAGAACTACAGAATGCATAAAATGACAGAGTAAAGCAAATCTCCAGCCCAAAACAGCCTGGAAGGTTGACAGGAATGGCTTATTCCACTGGGCTAGGAGAGGAACATGGTATGGTAGGTGCTGTGCCAGCATACATGAGCCACCAAAGACCTCGGGAACTGAATCACTGGCATCTGTGCTGGTTTCCAGGCTTTTCAACCCACAAATGCCAAGGACAGCATGGAAAATCAGTGGGAAAACTTTATGGTACCTGGGTGAAAGAGGAATGCAGTTCAACTGGGGTCTGTATCCAGTCCTGGGGCAGTAGAGATGGCAGTGAAGTGGCAGAAGAAACAGCATCAGTGGTAGCAGTGCTTCCATAGCTCTGGGCCCACAGACAGTGGGGGATTATGTGGAGGATATAAAACCCTTGAAGCCTGGGACAGAAAATGACCCATCTCACGCCTACCCCTACTGGAAGCAGAGTCCAACCTTGACAAAGAGTTAGAAATACAAATATTTATCTGAGAAGATGAGTAAACAGCATAAACAATATCAGACAATAGAATCTTACTTTGGTGACAAAGAAGACTAAAACATACAACCAGAAGGAGACAAGAAAGCCAAAGCTCCTGCTTCCAAAACCTCTAAGAAAAAAAGAATTGTTCTTAGGCTATAGAAGAGCTCAAAAAGAATTTTAAAAATCAAGAAATAGAAGTAGAGGAACAATTGGGAAGAGAAATAAGAGTGATGCAAGACAATCATGAAAAATGAGTCAACTACTTGCTAAAGAGACTGACGAAATAATATTGACGAAAATAACACCTTAAAATGTAGACTAATGTAAATGGCAAAAGAGGTCCAAAAAGTCACTTTTAAAGAATGCTTTAAAAAGTAAAATTGGCCAAATGGAAATGGAGGCCCAAAAGTTTACTGAAGAAAATAATTCTTTAATAATTAGAATAGAGCAAGTGGAAACTAATGACTCCATGAGAAATCAAGAAATTTTAAAACAGAAAAAATGAATGAAAAAAATAGAAGACAATGTGAAATATCTCATTTGAGAAACACTGACTTGGAAAATGGATCCAGGAGGGAGAGTTTTAAAATTGTTAGACTACTTGAAAGACATTATTATAAAAAGAGTCTAGGGGAGAAAGCAAGATGGTGGCATAGGAACATGAAGACCCCCTGTGCTCCCCCCATAACAATCTCAAATACCTATATAAAAGGACTCTAAACAAACTTTAGAGATACAGAACCCACAAAGTGACAGAGAGGGCAAAAAAAAAACCTCCCATGGAAGACAGCCCAGCAGACCCACAGGAAGGGGCAATTGTAGCCTGCTTTGAACAGAACCCATCCCCATGGGAGTCTGAGGATTTAGCCCCAGGGCAGCCCGACCATCCACCACTAGAGGTACATCTGGAGAGTAGATCACCAGCAGCTGTGGCAGTTTCTCAAGTCATAAATAACAAAGACAATGTGAGAGGTCAGTGCAGTGTGGACTTTGGAAACAGAACTGTGGTCTGGCCTCTACCCCATGGAGGGAGAAGTGGCTGAGATGTGGCAGCCATGCAGCTGCTGAAGTGTGGATGCTTCAGAGCTCCTGCCCTGCAGAAAGTCTGAGGACCAAGCAATCAGTCTGATGGGTAATCACTGTTGCTTTAACCTGCTTGAATCTGGATTGCTGTCTTGAGTGGAAGTCTGAAGTTTTGTGACCTGTGTGCCAGAGTCAGTGGAGGCTTTTGAGAGGGCACCCTCCTAAGAGCTCTATCAGCTAAGAAAACCCCAGTGATTTTGGTGAAAGCTTTCCTCTCTGGAAGCACATTTCTACTGTGGCAAAAAGCTCAAAAGTCAAGTAATTGAGTGGTAACATGAGCAAGCAAAGGAAGCAAAGCAAGCACAGAAATCTCACTTTGGACTTCTTTTGTGGGGACAGAAAGGATCAAAGCATGGAACAGGAGGAAGACAGTGAAGTCAGAACTCCTGCACCAAAAGCTTCCAAGAAAAAGATGAACCAGTTACAGGCCAAAGAGGAGCTTAAGAAGGATTTTGAAAACAATTTAGGAGAAGTGGAGTGAAAATTGGGAAGAGAAATCAGGATGATGCAAGTAAATACTGAAAAGAGAGTCAACAAACGGATTGAAGAATATAACACCTTAAAAAATAGACTAACTCAAATGGCAAAGGAGGCTCAAAAAGACAATTAGGAGAAGAATGCTTTTAAAATCATAATTCACCAGATGTAAAAAAGAATTTCAAAGCTCACTCTAAAGAATCATTCTTACAGAATTAGACTGGAGCAATTGGAAGCTAGTGACTTTATGAAGAATTAAAGATACTATTAAACAGATACAAACAAACAAAAAAATAGAAGGCAATGTGAAACATCTCAATGGGAAAACCACTGTCATGGAAAATAGATATAGGAGAGATAATTTAAAAATTATTGGACTATCTGAAAGCCATGATCAAAAAAATATAGAAATCATACTTCAAGAGATTCTCAAGGAAAATTCCCCTGATATTTTAGAACCAGAAGGCAAAATAGAAATTGAAAGAATTCACTCTCCACCTATTGAAAAGGATCCCAAAAAGAAAACTCCTATGATTATTTTAGCCAGATTCTGGAGTTCTCAAATCAAGCAAAAATATTACAAGCATCCAAGAAGATACAATTTGAACATTGTGGAAACACAATCAGGATAGCACAGGACCAGGCAGCTTCTACATTGATGGATCAAATGACTTATAATATGATATTCTGGAGGTCAATGGAGCGGGGATTAAAACTAAGATTCACCTACCAAGCAAAACTAAGTATCATATTTCAGGGGAAAATATGGTCATTCATTGAAATAGAAAACTTTCAAGCATTCTTGATGAAAAATCCAGAGTTCAATAGAAAATTTGACATTCTGACACAAGAAGCAAGTGAAGCATGAGAAGGTAAGAGGGAAATGAAATGATAAGGATCTTATCAAAGTTGAATTATGTACATTCCTACATAGAAAAATGATAATTGTAACTTATGAAACTTTTCTCAGTGGGAGAATAGTTGAAGGCGATATTAATATGTGTATGTATATATGTGTATATATACATATATACACATATACAACATATATACACATATACACACATATATACATACATATATACATATACGTGTATACATATGTATACATGCATACATATGTCTATACATATGAATACATATGTGAGTATGCGTGTGTGTGTGTGTGTGTGTGTGTGTGTGTGTGTGTGTGTGTGTGTAGAGGTATACATAGAGAGAGGACACTGGACTAGTTGCATAGGGAGGGATGTTACTTGAAAGGTGAAATTGAGATATGAGAGACGAATATAGTCCGGAGTGACAGAGCCCACTGGAAGACAGAGCGTGGCAGAGTCCAGCCCAGGAGGTTGCCCAGTGTGTCCGAACAGGACGAGTTCAGAGCATGTGGGGTCTGCACAGCTCAGACCTAAGAGCAGACAAGCAGACTACACCAGAGAGAGAAAAAGCCCCAGCCTGCAGACTTACCAAGGACAAATAGCAGTCATCTCCCCTTCATCTCACGAAGGGACTGGAGCGGTCATTGGTGCCAGGAAGGAGAGTCAGGCCCCCAGGGGAGAGAGCAGCTTCTCTGGCTGCATTCAGCCCCCAGCCTGGAAGTTTAGAAACTGCCTGCCTGTATAATACAGGGGCTGGAATGGCAAAGTAAATTCTAGCTGCTTCAATCCTCCCATCCCTCCTTCATGAAGCAGAAAACCAAAGATAAGTCCCCCACCCAGATTGAAATCCCAAGTTAATGGAAATAGCCCCAGGCTTGAGAGTCTCCAAGAAGGGGTGTAACTGAGACAGCCAGGAGTCTGAAGAGAAGAGATGGAGGGGTCCCAACAAGCCCTACCTCACCTCACCAACAAAAGCCTACTTATAGCCCAGGGGTATAGAGGCAGAAATCTGAAGTGCTCAAATGCACCCCCACCTAAGCATCTACATTCCTAACTGACTTCCCTGACTTAGACATAAATTAGCCACCCAGAGGTATTCAAAGTCAGGGATCAGGCCCTAAACTCATAGCCTGAGAAACTAAGAAACAGGAAGTCACAATGGGAAAGAAGGACACTAAGAAGGAGAAGGGGAAGGCAAGAGAGTCTATTCGAGCCTACTATGCAGGGCAAGAACAATAAAATAAACAGGACAATATAGACTCTCTACCCACACCTGAGACCACAGAAAGAAACATGATCTGGTCTCAAGCCCAAATAGCTATCCTGGAGGAGCTTAAGAAAAATTTTAAAGACCAAATCAGGGAGGCAGTGACCAACTTGGAAAAACATCTCAGTGAAGTAATTGGAGAAAATGCCTCCCTAAAAAAGGAACTTCAAAAGATAACTGAAGACCGTAATTCGATAAAAATTAGAAACAATCAAACTGAAACTCAGAACTCTATGATGCAGCAAGAGTCAATCAAACAAAACAAGACTATCGAAAAATTGGAAGAAAATGTAAAATATCTCACTGGAAAAATAACTGACCTAGAGAACAGATCCAGGAGAGACAACCTAAGAATTATTGGTCTACCAGAAAGCCATGATGAAAAAAGCAACCTAGACAAGATTCTCCAAGAGATTGTCAAAGAAAACTGTCCTGAGGTCCTGGAATCAGAAGATAAAATATCGATAGATAGAATTCACCAGAATCCTCCTGAGAGAGATTCCCAAACTGAAAACTCCAAGAAATACAGTAGCCAAATTACAGAATTACAAGATTAAAGAAAAAAATTCTACAAGCAGCCAGAAAGAAACAATTCAAATATCGAGGAACTACAGTTAGGATCACACAGGACCTAGCTGCTTCTGCATTAAAAGAGTGGAGGGACTGGAATTTGATATTTCGTAGAGCAAGAGAGCTAGGACTACAACCAAGGATTAACTACAAGGCAAAACTGAGCATAAACTTTCAGGCAAGGAGATGGTCGTTTACTGAAATAAGAGACTTCCAGACTTTCCTGATGAAAAAGCCAAAGCTCAATGGAAAATTTGATCTACAATTACAAGACTCAAGAAAGACATAAAAAGGTAAAGAAGAGAAACACAGACTCACACATGCATAAGTGCACACACCCACACCCACAAACACACACTCATTTCTTTCGATGCAACAAGAGCAAAATGTTCACATCCCTATATGTGCAGCTGATAACAGTCAATATTCGAAATCTTTATGATTATCATGACCTTCAAAAGGGTTATACTTAGATAGAGGGTGTGGGTATGAATGCACTAACCTGAAGTCTAAAAAAAACTATTAAGGGGATCAAAGGGACTGTAATGGGAAAAAGGAAAAGATTAGATAGGAAAAGATAAAATATGCCATCTGAAAAGGCATTAAAACACACTGTAGAAGAAGGGAAAGAAAGAGGGAGAGGAACATCATTTAAACACTATTCTCACTGGTTCTGGTTCAAAGAGTGATCAACTTAATCAGTGAAGTTTAAGATTCTAATGTGAATAGACACATAAATTCATTAAATAGAGGAAAAGGAGGGAGGGAGAGGAGCATTGTTTGAAATTTACTCTCATTGGTTTGGAATCAAACGGGGAGTAATTTCCTCTGATAAGTATAAAAACTTATTGTGTCCTATAGATAGTGGAAGGATAAGGGGGGGGGTGAAAAGGAGGAGACTAAAGGGGAGGATTATAAGGGAGGGAAACAGTAGCAAGGGGAGAGGGTAGCTTAAGAAGGGGGATCACTGGGTGGGAACACTGAGGGAGGGGGTGGTCAAAAGGGAAAACTTCAAGGAGGGGAAGGGAGAAGGAAGAAACAAAAACATAAACAGGGGAGGGAATAGGATAAAAAATCCTCAGGGAGAAGAATTAAGTACTGTTGCAAAAATGGAGGTAAATCAATGATGCTGTGGAAGATTCATAGATAATAATTTATTGCATGTAGTAGGTGAGGGATAAAGTAGAATCAAAGATGACTACATGATGGTTTTTGCTTTGGCTACTATGTACAACGTGACCTTGAGTGAATTAATTAACCTTTCTGAGACTCACTTTCTTCAAAACAAAATGAAGCAAGTATGCCATCTATCTTCCAGGATTATTGTAAAGAAGATTAAAATGCATCTGGATGTGCTTTAAAAATTATGAATATACTATGAATATATGATTGTTCTACTATATGAACATAAGCCATTTAATATTATTTCAATCAAATCCCTGTCCCCCATTGGAAAAGAAGAAAAAGAAAATCTTTGTAATAAATACACAAACATAATAAATTGATGTGTTAGTCAAATAAGAAAAAAAATGAGAAACAAATATAATGAGAGAAAATGGGGGGAGACAGAATAGGTTGAATTATACCATTTAGAAGAGGCAAGGGAAAACTTTTACAATGGAAGGGAAGAACAGGAAGGCAAAAGGGGAATGGTCAATCTTATTCTCATTGATTTGGCTTTGGGAGGGAATGGCATATACACTAAATAGGGTATCTCAGCTTGCAGGAGAGTAGGGTGGAAAGGCTGAGATTGAATTCTGTCAGTCAAATTCTGCATACAATTCAGAAATTGAAAGAATCTACTGATTGCCTCTTGGAAGAGATACCAAAAAGAAAACCTCTACAAATATTGGTGTCAAAGTGCAGAGGTCCCAAGCCAAGGAGAAAATATTTCAAATTGTCAGAAAGAAAAAATAATAATATTGTGCAAATATAATCAGGATAAAACAAAATCTAGCAACTTCTATATTAAGGTGTCAAAGGGATTGGAATATGATATTCTGGAGTTCAAAGTAGCTAGGATTAAAAACAATAATCACCCATCCAACAAAAATGGGTATAATAGTTCCAGAGGAAAAAAAAATATTTGTTGAAATATAAAACTTTCAAGCAATCTTGATGGGAAGACCAGAGTAGAGGGGAAAATTTGACTTTCAAATACAAGAATCAAAAGAAGCATGAAAAGGTAAACAAGAAAGAGAAGTAATAGGGGACTTATTAAAGTTGAACTGATTGCATTCCTACATGGAAAGATAATATTTCTAAATGATGATACCTTTCTCAGCATTAGGATAGTTGGAACAAAGGCAGATAGAGAAATATATAAATAGATAGAGAGAGAGACAGAGAGAGAGAGAGAGAGAGAGAGAGAGAGAGACAGAGACAGAGACAGAGACAGAGACAGAGACAGAGACAGAGAGACAGAGAGAGAGACAGAGAGAGAGAGAGAGAGAGAGAGAGAGAGAGAGACGGAGACAGAGACAGAGACAGAGACAGAAAGACAGAGAGAGAGATCATATAGGGTGAGCTGAATATGAAGAGATGATATCTAAAAATTAAAATTAAGACATGGGAGAGGAATATGTTGGTAGAAGGAGAAAGGGAGAGATAGAACTGGGTAAATTAGGAAAGTTGGGAGGGGTGGAGCAAAGATGGCGGAGTAGGAACAGCACTTCCAAACCATTCCATCCCACACCACTTCCAAACCATGTAAAATGTGGACTCTGAAGAACTTCTGGAGCTCCAGCACCCACAGAAAGACACAGAGAAGTTAACCTTCTGCTGAGCACAGCCCAGCAGCCCAGCAAGGAGTGGCCAGCACAGTGCTCTGGGAGCTGACAGCACAGCACTCTGGAAGCAGAGCACAGGTGCACATGAGCTGTGGTTTTAGCCCCAGGGTATCGGGGACAGCAGCAGGCTGGAGGGACCCCAGAACACCAACAGCTGTGGTGATTCCAGAATTATCAACACAGATATGCCTAGGACAAAGTGAGAGGCTAGTACCCTATAGACTTTGGGACCAGTATTTGGGGAACACATCCACTTCTTCCCCTCGGGGTGATAAGTGGCTGAGGAGATGCAGCATAGACGCCATTTTACAGCTTCAGTAGCAGCTTCAGCTTCTGGTCTGTGAACTGAAGGGAGATCCAGTGATCAGTCTTGGGGGTTAATCCCTCTTGCTTTAACCTCCCTGCATCTGGATTGCAGTCTGGGGTGGATGTCTTGGGGTGGGTATACAGCTTGCCAGAGTATGTGGAGGCTTCACAGAGGCCACTCAAGTAATAGCTCTGGAAGTTGTGAAGACCCCCAGTGTTTGGGACAGAAGCTCTCCTGTCTGGTGGCAGAGTCCTACTGTGGCAACCAGCCCAAAATTCAAATAATTAAATGGCAACATACCTAGGCAAAGGAAATAAAACAAACAGAAAAATTCAACAGACTCCTATTTGTGGGGCAAAAAGGATCAAAGCATGGAACAGGAGGACGATTGTGAGATCAGAAATCCTGCACCAAAAGCCCCAAATGAAAATGAGTAGGTTACAGGTCATAGAGGACCTTAAGAAAGATTTCAAAAACCAAATAATAGAAGTGGAGGAAAAATTGGGAAGAGAAATGAGAAGGAGGCAGGAAAAGTATGAAATGGGAGTCAACAGCCTGACTGAGGAAAATAATACCTTAAAAAATAGACTAACTCCAATGGCAAAGGAGGCTTTTAAGCCCTTTTAAGGGCAATGAGAAGAAGAATGCCTTAAAAAGGCAAATTTCTCAGATGGAAAAAGAATCTCAAAATCTCACTGAGGAGATTCATTCCTTCAGAATTAGACTAGTGACTTTATGAGAAATCAAGATGCTGTTAAATAGATCCAAGCAATTGAAAGAATAGAAGGCAATGTGAAATATCTCATGGGAAAAACCACTGACCTGGAAAATAGATCCAGGAGAGATAATTTAAAATTATTGGACTAAAAGAAAGCCATGATCAAAGAAAGAACTTAGAAATCATCCTTTAAGTAATTCTCAAGGAAATTTGCCGTGATGTTTTAGACCAAGAGGGGGAAATAGAGGTTGAAAGAATCCACAGGTCACCTCCTGAAAAAGATCACAAAAAGAAAACTCTTTGGAATATCATAGGCAGGTTCTGGAATTCCCAGGTCAATGAGAAAATACTACAAGCAGCCAGGAAGGAACAATTCAAATATTGTGGAAACACAATCAGAATAGTACAGGATCTGGCAACTTCTACACTGAGGGATCAAAGGGCATGGAATATAATATTCCAGAGGTCAAAAGAGCTGGGATTAAAACCAAGAATCACCTACCCAGCAAAAGTGAGTATCTTGTTTCAGGGGAAAATATGCTCACTCAGTGGAATAGAGGACTTTTAAGCATTCTTGAGGAAAAAACCAGAGTTGAATAGAAAATTTGACATTCAGACACAAGAAGTAAGAGATCCTTGAGTAGGTAATCAGGGAAACAAAATCAAAAAGGAAGTTATCAAATTTGAAATATCTACATTCTTACATGGAAAAACAATAACTGGGACTGATTAATCCTTTCTCAGTATGAAAATGATTGAAGAATAGTATATGGGCATATGAATAAATATGTGAATGTGTGTATATATGTTGACAGGAATAAATGGATAGAGGGCACAGGTCAAATTTGGTGGGAAGGGATGATACTTAAGGGGTGAAGTTAAGAGGTGAGAGAGGAATGTGGCAAAAGGAGATGGGGAGAGACAGGGTAGGGTAATCTATCTCATGTAGAAGAGGCAATGGGAAGTGGTTGCAGGGGAGGAGAACAACAGGAAGGCAAAAAGGCAATACCATATTCTCATTGGATTTGTCTCAGGGAGAGAATGACATACATACATAATTAATGGGATATCTCACCCTGCAGGAGAGTAGGGGGAAGGGGGATGAGATGGGGGATGATGGAAGGGAGGGCATTCTGTGGGGGTCAAAGGTTGGAAGTACCCACTTTTGAAGAGGGACAGGATCAAAGTAAGGAATGGACCAGGTGGGGTTGGCATGTGTGGGAGGGAAATATAAGCAGTCTTTTACAATATATCTACTATGGTAATGTTTTGCATAGCTCTACATGTACAACACATACCAAATTGCTTATCTTCCCAAAGGGAGTGGATGACAAGGGAGGAAGGAATGGATCTGAAATTCGAAGTTTTAAAATTAAATGTTTCAAATACATATAAATACTATTATTAATACTATTTTGCATGTAATTGAGAGATACAATGTGCAGTCATGGGGGCATAGAGATTCACCTTGCCCTAATGGTAAAGTCGAAGGGGTTATGGGAGAAGATATGGGTGAGAGCAGATTGGGTGAGGGAATATCTTGTGGGACTGCTATTCTGGGGTGGTGAGTAGGGGAAAAATGGGGAAAAAGTTGTAACTCAAAATCTGGCAGAATTGAATGATGTAAACTCTAACTTAATAAAACATTTGTTTAATTGAAAAAAAAAGAACTGGGTAAATTATCTCACATAAAAGAGGCAAGAAAAAGTTTTCACAATGGAGGGGAAGAGGAGAGAGGTGAGAGGGAATGAGTGAATGTTATTCTCATAGGATTTGGCTCAAGGAGGGAATAACATACATGCTCAATTGCATATCTTTCCATACAAGAAAGTAAGGGGTAAGGGGATAAGGAAGGTGATGACAGAAGGGAGGGCAGGTATAGTGATTAGAGCTTGCAGAAATGTGGTGTCTGAGGAGATAGATATGAATTCAAAATGAATGGGAATAAGCAACAGATTTTAAATGGGGTGTGAACAAGAATGAGTAATTGAGGATGGTACTAGGTTGTGCGCCTCAGTGAGTGGGTGGTTGGTGATGCCCTCAAAAATAATAAGAAAACTAGGAATAAAGTAAGGCTTTAGAGGACATAAAAATGCATTCCATTTTGATTATAATGAGTAAGACATTTATAGCACATAGCTAATGTGTGTCAGATGAAGGGTAGAAGGGAGAAGAAAGTTAGCAAAGACATTTTCCGGGAAAAGTACAATGAGAAATCTGGGAAAGAAGCAATGTGTGGGAGTAGTGGGAGAAGTGAAAAAGCTTACCTGCTGCTGTCCACATTTGCACAACCACATAATTGAGTTCGGTACAAAGTTTCAGAGGCACTAGATTTTGATACTACTGTATTTCTTAACATGATTATTTAAAAGCCCGCTTTAATTTTTTTTTTCTGTAGTGCTATTTTGTTGGTGCCTGGGGAGAAGGAAAGACTGCTCTTTAAAAAGCTTTTAAACAACAATTAAAGCAACAAGCAATCTCTGAAAAAGCCATTTTTCTCCCAGTCACACTTCCACCGGCTCAAATAGTATTTTTGTTAGTGCTTATTTCTGGCTGTAAGTAGAAGCAATTAATTCAAAGAACTCTATTGCACTATGGACAAACAAAATCAATACATACAAATTGCCTTTGCCCCTTCTTCTTTACCTGGATAATGGAATAACAGGACACATATTTGCCATCATTCAAAATACACATATTAAAATGGTTAATATTGTCCATAATCTTGTTTGTTTGTTTGTTGCTTTTGGGAGGGCAATTGGGATTAAGTAACTTGCCCAAGGTCACACAGCTAGGTTTTTGTTTGTGTGGTGTTAAGTGTCTGAGCCCGGATCTGAACTCAGGTCCTTTTGACTCCAGGGACAGCGCTCTACTCACTGCAACACCTAGCTGCCCCATGTCCATAATCTTTTGATAAGATTTTAGAAAGAATTCTGTGACAATTGGAATATACTTGAAATATATATTCTGTGTTTCTAATATTTCACATTTCATGCAGAAGTTGAGAGCTAACAATCCAGATGAAAACAAAGGGGTATCAAAAGAAATTTCCTTTACAGGGGAGTAAGCTAGTAAAGATTCCTAGTAAGTGAGGTGAATCCTAGAAATTCTATCACTGAATGACTCTCATTACAAAGGTGAATTTATATAATTGAATGAGAGGATATAAAGTCTCATAGAGAAAACACTAACTAGGAGTAAAGGAGACTTGTCTTTATTCTTCATTTCATCACTGTTCTTGGTCAGTTATATGATCTGTCTGGGATGTGAATAAAACCAAGTATTCATTCTCATTCTTTCAGATATAATATTGTGTAAATTTTGAGTCCATATTTTAAATGTTCTTGGGATCTTATAGGGATCATTGGTTCCAATGTGGTAATAATATTAACCCACACTTGAAAAAAATAAAAATAAAATCAGCAGCTATCAAATAGGACAATCCTTAAATCACAGACTGTGCCATGACACAAAAAAACTGAGTTTGAGGATTTTCTTCCTTCTTTGGTTCATTGTACCTAAAAAGTCTGGGATGTTCATTACTGGATGTCCTCAGGAGTATTGCTATCAGTTTCCTTTATTTCTGTAGGAACAAAAGGACCTTTACTATACTGTAACATGTATAACCATTCCTGATGAAAACATGGGGTTGAATAGACTATTTGATCTTCCCTGTCACCAAGATACTCTTTTTTTCTAAAAATAATGCAATATTCACAACACCAACAGTTGTTATGAATATGCTGGCAGACTTGTGAATCACAACATGTAACAGACTCTCCATGTAGAGGGTGGAATCAAAGCCTTTATTTAAATACCAGAAAACCGAGTCCCAAAACCAGAAAGGCAAAGTCATTACAGTAGCCATGAAGTTGGTATACATGGTTACACACATTCCCTCAAGCAGGGATCCTCCTCTCTAGATTACAGTAGCTCCTCAGCCTCATTCTTGGAAGTTCTCAGCAGAAATTCCCAAAGGAAAGGTCTCAGCAGAAGCTCCAATCTCCAGATGCTCACTGAGTGAAATTCTGCCTTTTCCAGATGGGGGTTTTCCCTTATATACACAGTATTACTCCTCCCTATCCAGTCCCTGTTACCTCAGTAACTTCCTCCCAAGGTGTTAACTACTTCTGTTAATTAAATAGCTTAAACAAGGTGTTAACCTGAAAGAAGGTGCTAAGTGCCTTCTTACTTGCAATACTGAGGAGCAAGAATGATCTTCAGATTCCATTAATATTACACTTCTCGGGGCGGCTAGGTGGCGAAGTGAGTAGAGTGTCAGCCCTGGAGTCAGAAGGACCTGAGTTTGGATCCGGCCTCAGACACTTAACACACAAACAAAAACCTAACCGTGTGACCTTGGGCAAGTTACTTAACCAATCATTGTTTTTCTTTGTTTCTTTTTGCTCACATTGTTTGCCTTTTTCCTGACTTGTAAAGTTGATCTCTGCTTTTGGGGCACAGGGGTCACTGTACAAGGCTTCTTGTGCTGGGGAGTAGGGACATTGTTACTGGTTTTATGTGCTGGGGCTTCAAGTGCTGGGAGCTGGAGGCTATTAGCTTACCTAGTCTCAGCTGGAACAGGTGGAGGTTCCTGGTATACCTGGTGTTAAGTACTTGCCAGCTCCACCACCCTGGTGCTGAGTATCTCCCATTGGTTTGCAGAGGTGGGGGACATTTCCCATAATCCCCCTATCCTCCCAAGCTAAAAGACTGCTGCACCTTATCTTTTTGCTGGCTCTAATATTTCTGGATATTTCATAGAGCAATATTCTCTGGATTTTCCAAGGTCAATAAAGGAGACAAGACTGACTTACTGTTTACTCTGCCATCTTGGCTCCTGGAAGTTGAAATATGTGACTTTCTCACATTCTATCTGTGGGCTGATAGTCCAAGATCAGCAGCTGCCACAGCTGCTACAGATTCAGTCACTCCCAAAGTTTGCTCCTGGTTTGCTGAGGTCAGGGCTATGTTGTCATGTCCTGTGCTGGACTGTACTTCTTTCTTGTCCAGTTGCAACAGACCCCTTCTGCTCACCTTCTAAGTCATCTCTGGAGTTTGTGGGCAAAGAAGTCTGGAAAATGTCATTACTGCCAGCAATTTAGTTTCCTGAGGCCTATTCTGAATTTGCTGGGACTGGATCTGTGCTGGCCTGGGCTAGACTACCCTCTTCTCTCAGCATAGTGAAACAGACCATTCCTGTTAACCTTCCAGGTTGTTTTGGGCTAGAAATCAACCAAGGAGTTGCATAAGAATATTTTAAATATAGATTTATGCTATTAATAATTTCATTTCTTTTCCTATAACATAAAGACATAGTATGGGGTCAAAGATAAAGCAAATTATGAGGTTGTATGTAGAGAATAAACAATGAACAAACCATAATAATGAATATGAATTAAACAATTCACCCAGAAATGGAGGGCGTAATGGAGAATGGGATAAAAGGCTGAATCCACTAGAAACACATTTACAACATAAATACTCACTATAAAAATAAGTGTCTAAAGAAGATATTTTTTATGCCTCAGGTAAATAAAAAATAGAGTTAACTATCATCTCAGAGAATGAGATAAGAGGAAAAAAATAAAACACATAATCAGAAAAATAAGATTATACCTAAAAACACCATAAAAATAACACTATATTAATAGATGTACGGATGTATATGCATATATATCCATCCATAAACACACACACACACACTAAGTATCATTAAGTATATAAGTATATAATGAAAAATCTAATGGAAACAATTTCAATTTGGCATTTCAATTTGTCCCTTTTAGACACAGATGAATGTAATAAAAGAGGAATAAAAAATGTAACATAGGTACCCAAGAAGCATTTTTTAAAGTACTAAATGGGAATCAAAATGGGAATACAATACTGTAAAATACTGAATGGAATAAAAAAATAGGAATACCTCTCATTTATACTGACACATTTAAAATAATAATAATTTTATTAAATCATAGCATAGGATGTAAAATAAAATATCATAAGAAAATACACAAATGTTAAACCTATGTTTTAATAACTAAAGTAAAACATAAATCTATAATCAATAATGAAAATTTAAGGATTCAAACTTAAATAAAAGTTAAATAAAATAGGTCTTAAGAATGAAGATATTAAAAAAAAAACAAATTACAGAGACAAAAGACCTTTTCAAAGAAAACTACAATGTGACAATATAACAAAAATTTGAGGATGCAGTCAAAATAATCATGTGTGATTTTTTATATTTCTAAACACTTTCGTCAACTAAAGAGAAGGAAGAAACCAAAAACTTATGTTTGCAATTAGAAACAAAAGGTAAAGCAAAAATTAAGAAAAAAAATAAATACATGAAAAATATAAATTCTGGAAATAAAAATATAAACTCTATTGAAGAAAATAGAATCATTAAATCAAGAAATAAAAGTAGATTGTGCTTCATTTAAAATAAATATAATTCAATTAAAAGTAATCATATTCAAACATATAAAAGAAAACTACATCAAAGTGGAAAAAATAATTTAAAATTATTTTATTAAATGACATTCAGAAATATCTGAAAATTGTTATTTTATAAAATAATAGCAATGATAAATCTGGGGGACTAACATACTCAAGGAAATTTATTATTGTTATTGTTGTTGCTGCTGCTGTTGCTGCTATTATTTCAAGTCTGAAGATAGGGAAACTAGCAGTACTAAATCTGAAAGACTACTATGAAATAGAAATGAAATTATTTTCTTTTTTTTAATTTTATGTTTATTTTTAGGTTACAACTTTCATTTCCACAAGATTTGAGTTGCAAATTTTCTCCCCGTCTTTCCCCTACCCACCACCCCAGAAAATCGATTCCACTGAATACCCCCTGCCCCAGTCTGTTCTTTCATATATCCTTTCCCAGCTCCCCTCCAACTTTCCAGTAGAGCTAGATGGATCTCCATACCCAAGTGCCTGTATGTCATTTTCCAAAGCATGTAAAATAATAAAAACAACAACAATAGTGATAATAATAATTTTAAATATTGAATTTTTAAAATTTTGAATTCCAGATTCTTTCCCTTCTTCCCTTGTCACCCACCCTTACTGGGAAGATAAGCAATTCAAGATAGGTTGAATATGTGTAGTTATGCAAAACATTTCCATAGTGGATATATTGTGAAAGACTGACTATGTTTCCTTCCATCCTATCCCACCTCCCAATTATTCTATTATCTACTTTGACCCTGTCCCTTTTCAAAAGTGAGTGCTTCTGACTACCCTCCCCACCAATCTGCCCTCCCTTCTACCACCACCCCTCTTATCCCCTTTCCCCCATAATCCCCTGTATGTTAAGATACCAAATTTAGTGTGTATGTTATTCCCTCAAGCCAAATTTAATGAGAGTAAGGTTGACCCATTCCCTTTTGCCTTGCTGTTCTTCCCCTTCATTGTAACAGTTTTCTCCTTTATATGAGATAATTTACCCTATTCTGTTTCTCCCTATCTCTTCTCATTATATTCTTCTCTCACCTCTTAATATTATTTTTAAAATATCATTCTTTCCAAATTGTAACTCAAAATCTGACAGAAATGAATGATGTAAACCAGAAGTTAATAAAGCATTTGAAAAAAAACATATTATCCCTTCCTATTCAATTGATCCTGTGCACTGTCTATGTATACCTGCATACATACATATATACACACCCACATAAGTATCCATATGCACATATACCCTCCTATATAGACATATATGCATGTATACATATATATATACATATATATACGTATATATATATATATATATATATTTGTTTATATTTATATTCCCTTAAACTATCCTCATACTGAGAAAAGTTAAATAAGTTACAATTAGTATTTTTCCATGTAGGAATGTAAATAGTTCAACTTTGATAAGTTCCTTATGATTTCTCTTTCTTGTTTACCTTCTCATGCTTCTTTTATTTTAATGTCAAATTTTCTATTCAACTCTGTTTTTTTTTTCATCAAGAGTACTTGAAAGTAAACAAATAAATTTAAAAAAATAAAAAAGAGTGAAAGTACTCTATTTCATTGAATGACCATATTTTCCCCTGAAACATTATGCTCAGTTTTTCTGGGTAAGTGATTCTTGGTTTTAATCCTAGCTCCTTTGACCTCTGGAATATCATATTCCAAGTCCTTTGATCCCTTAATGTAGGAACTGCTAGATCTTTTGTAATCCTGATTCTTTTTCCACAATATTTGAATTGTTTCTTCTTGGCTTCTTGTGATATTTTCTCTTTGATCTGGGAACTCTGGAACCTGGCTACAACATCCATAGGAGTTTTCTTTTGGGATCTTTTTCAAGAGGTGATAGGTGAATTCTTCAATTTCTAATTTGCCCTATGGTTCTAAAATATCAGGGCAATTTTGCTTGAGAATTTGTTGAAGAATGATTTGTAGGTTCTTTTTTTGATAATGGCTTTCAGGTAGTACAATAATTTTCAAATTATCTCTCCTGGATCTTTTTTTTTTTTTTCCAGGTTAGTGCTTTTCCCAATGAGATATTTCACATTGCCTTCAATTTTTTCATTCTTTTGGATCTGTTTAATAGGATCTTGATTTCTCATAAAGTCACTAGCTTCCCATTTGCTCCAGTCTAATTCTGTGGGAATTATTCCTCTCAGTGGGCTTTTAGGATTCTTTTTCCATCTGGTAAAGTCGGCATTTTAAGGCATTTTTCTCCTCATTGGCTTTTTGGGACTATTTTGCCATTTGATTTAGTCTATTTGTTAAGGTGTTATTTTCTTCAGTCAGGTTGCTGACTCTCTTTTCATGATTTTCCTGCATCATTCTCATTTCTCTTCCCAATTTTTCCTCTACTTCTCTTACTTGGTTTTCAAAATCTTTCTTGAACTCCTCTGTGACCTGTTTCCAGTTTATATTTTTTCTTGAAAGCTTTTGGGGCAGGAGTTCTGACTCTGTTGTCTTCCTCCCATTCCATGCTTTCCTCTTTTTTGTCCCCAAAAAAGGAATTTAAGTTTTGACTGCTGTGCTTGCTTTTCTTCCTTTGCTTGCTCATGTTGCCACTCAATTACTTGACCTTTGAGCTTTTTGCCACAGTAGAACTCAGCTTCCAGAGAGGAGAGCTTTGTTCCAAAAGCTTTGTTTGCTGGGGTTTTCTCTGATTTCAGAGCTGTTATTTGGGTGCCCTCTCTGAATCCTCCACCAGCTCTGGAACCTGGTCTCATACCCCAGGTCCTCCACCAAAGACATTGATCCAGATCCAAGCCGGTTAAAACAAGAGCAATTACCCTCTGGATGGTCAATTGCCCCCCTACAATCTGTAGGCCAGGATCTCTGAAGCTGCCACACTGTGGTGGCTGCATGGCCACAGGCCCTCCATGGCTTCATGCTCTCTCACCCCAAGTGCAAAGGCTGGAGTGCATTCTCAGTCCCCCTGTTTCTTGCAAAGTCCACACTGAGCTTTTACTTTGCCTTTGGTATTTATGAGCTGATAATTCTGGCAAACACCACAGCTGCTGGTGATCCACTCTCCTGAAGTCCCTCCAACTGCTGCTGGCTGGGGCAACCCTGGGCCACCGCAAATCCGTTTGCTCACCCAGGACTGGGCTCAACTCCCAATGTGCTGTGATGGACCCTTTCTACCAGGGTTCTGGGCTGCCTTCAGTGGGACATTCATTTTTCTCTGTCACTTTGTGTTTTCTGTAACTATAAAGTTTGTCTAGAGTAATATTTTATATGTATTTGAGGTTGTTATGGGAGAGCTCACAGAGTTTTCCTACTTCTATGCTGCCATTTTGGCTGACACCATCAAATTGTTTTCTACTGGTAGAGAAATAGAAAAATTGATCAGTGTAACAAATTAGGTATACCAGTATAATAGTAATAAAATTTGAAGTTCCTTTTGTATTGCTAAGCTGAGAGGTACTTAGAACTTAGTAATTAATCAAGCTTCTGTTAAAGAAACAGAAGTTATAAACCCCTGTTGCCATAACAGGAAGGGGTTGGCTGAAAAAAGAAGGAGCTAATACCATGTGTGTATAAGGAGAAGGCCCTGCTGGGTCAGACAGATGTTCTTGGAGCAAGCTTTGTGGAGGCAGAAACTGCTTCTGACAGGGAGAATGAAAAGGAAAGGCTACCCAGGCTGGAGAGAATGATTTTGATTTGGGGGATTCTGGCAACCAGATGGAGCTTCTGCTGAGGAGCTGATGATTCTAAGGGCCAGCTGGAGCTGCAGCAGACTGAGGAAGAATGACTGTGAAGTGTGAACTTGTTTATGGATGCAATAATAGTGGAATTTAAAGATCCCCCTGTATTGTCTTGGTTTTTGGGTTGAGTGTTAAAACCCAGAGCTTGTGAATCCCACTTGTGGGATAGAATTGTTGACGTGAAGAGAGGGCTGAACTTGGAGGAGCTTGTGCTGTGGATTGTGAGAGGCACAAGCAGAGGAAGAGAGGGAGAAGAACTTTTGGAAACAGCATCTTGGAGGCAGAGGGAGAGACAGGATTGCTGAGGGCCAGTTCAAGCTGCCCAGGACTTTTGAGAGATGCCACCCGGAGCTGCCAAGACCAAGAAGTCATGGCTGTGAGGCTGGTATTTTGTCTGTTTTGATGTTGGTTAGCCAGATTTTTCCAATGGTGAAGGACAGTGCTGTTGTTGCAGAGGTCCTGGAACCTTTCTGCTCATTCAGAAGCCCTGAAGAAGGATTTTCTTGTTGTATGTTCACAAAAATCCTGGATGTTTTCAGGGGTCCTAGGACTGTTTTTCAGGCAGAGAATGAATTAATGAGGACACTAGCAATGTATCTTGTGGCCTTGTTAACCTTTGGCTCCACAGGAACAGAGATTGCTGAGAACTTTCCTCATATGAAGATGAAGAAAAGACCTCTCTTTGGGTATTAAATGCTGTGATGATATCTTAACCTTGTAGTAACTCAGGGATAGATGGCTTTTGTGCTCTCCACTGCCCCTTTTGAGAAGATGCCTGGTGTTAACTGATAATAATTGTAATTCAGTTGTGATCGAGGGGTGGGAAACTTTTGACATTTTGTGCTCTGTTACTGACCAAATGAATGTACTTTGTTTATGGTTGGAAACTAATCTCCATTTAAAAAGTGGGGCTTTATGATTGACTTAATGAATCTACTGCCCAGGGGTGGAGTAGTACTTAGAAATTATTGAATTACACTTGCTGAATGCTGTATTTTGATTATCTCTATTCTTCATTTGTCACTGAATAAAATGGAGGACTGCTAAGCTGGTATTTTGCACCTTGGAAGTTGTCTTTGCTTTGGATCACAGTGGCTTTGTTAAACCTTAAATTCCCAGGAACAAAGAATTTGAAGGATTTAAGGTGGAGTGGACACTGTGACCTTCAGCATGGAATAGGAAGTACTTGGAGAGCTGGACAAGGACCTGGGAGCCATCTGCCTTTGAACCCAGGTGATAGTTTGGTGAATCCACGTAGGACCTGGGATCATGGAAGGGCATCCAGGGAATATGAGAGACCACCCTGAGTCAAGAAGAAAGAAGACTTTACTTGGATATTGTGTACTGACTGAGAAATTGTAATTTCCTAGTGAGCTGAGATTGAGGTGGAAAGCTTGCATATTTTCTGATGGTTACATAATTAATGATGACTGAATAGTAATTTAATTGTAACTTGGTATGCCCCATGAGTGGAGAACTTTGACTTTTGTATTTTGTGACTCTAAAGGAGGCAAACCTCCTTAAGGATGACTGAATGATTGAGATGGTTGAATGATTGAATTACTAAATGATTGTTCTTTCTTCAAAACTTTGTGATCACTGTGGTGAAAACTATGTTGCCATTTTAGTGATAAGCTGCTGTGAATGCTTTATTTTGATTTTCTGTCATAAATTGTAACATTGTGAATGCTGTACCTTGATTTTCTATGAATGTTTTGCTCTGACTTGTTATTGAATAAATAGAGTGTTCGTTATACTGTGTAATCAGAACCTTGAAAAACTATTCACAGCAGCCATGCTCTGGAAAGCTGCTCAAGCTTGGCTTTAAAACCAGCTCAAGAATCAATCAAACCTAGAACAGTGTTTTATAAATTCAAGGCAATCATCAAATGAGACAGGTTTCCCTATTTGATAAAGACGGCTGTTAAATTTGAAAAGTAGTCTGTTATAAAGTGCATGTAGATCAACATTTGACCAACATCCTAAGCCACGATAAACAGCCAATGAATACTTGATCTAAGTAGAATGGGTCACAAACAACCAAGTGAAGGGAAGAAAATATTTTTAACAGCTATAGCTGGGGGAAGAATTCTCAAAGTTTTAAGATGTGTATAAAAGATAACATAGACAATTTTATGATATAAATTGGAAAAGTTTTTGTCCAAGTAAAATTAATTTGCCTAGAGGGGAAAAATTCCTGGGAAATATTTTCACAATGAGTTCCTCCAACAAAGGTCTTACATTCAAAATATACAATAAATGAAGCTTAGGTAATATGTTCTATGAGATAGCTGGGTGGTTCAGTAAATGGAGCACTGAACCTAAAGTCAGGAAGACATGAGTTCAAATCTGACCTCAAACACTTGCTCAAGCATATGAATGTTACACAAGTCACTTAACTTCTGCTTGACTTAATTCATTGGGGAAAATAATGGTAAACCACTAGAATATTTTTGTCATGAAAACCCCATGGACAGTATGGTTCATGGACATGACTTAATAACTAAAAAAGAGCAATAATAGGTTGTATGACCCACAACTATGCTATGAATATTTTTTAAAAAAAGGAAGAATGCATGAAGAATGCAGGTATTTTTTTTTTCTGTGAGACCACATTTGAATTCTTTTCTGGGACAGGCCTAATTCATTTCAGTCCAGTTATGGAGACTGGAGTTTAGAATACGTTGAGAAACTAGTAGAACCATCAAATGCAATAAATTCCATTTATTAATAACAAAACATAAAAAGGATACATAATGGGGGTGGCTAGGTAGCACAGTGAGTAGAGCATCGGCCCTGGAGTCAGAAGGACCTGAGTTCAATTCCGGCTTCTGACACTTAACACACACAAACAAAAACCTAGCCGTGTGACCTTGGGCAAGTTACTTAACCCCAATTGCCCTCCAAAAAGAAAAAAAAAGGATACATAAAATTTAAGAAGAAAGTAAATCAGATAAAATTTTAATTCCTCTCCATATCTGCTGCATTCACCACATCAAGTACTCAAATTAGAACTGAAAAGTATTCCCCATAGGTTAATGAGAATTCTATTATACTTTGAATGCCATCTTCTTATACAATGGACATTTTATGCTTCAAAGGATGAAGAAGACATATATCATTCCTGCCCACATAATTGAGCAAGCCAAGCTACATTAAGCAAATAAGTACCACTTTTACCACAGAAGAATTCGGTAACATTTCCATGTAATATTGCACAAAGATTTTTTTTTGACAAGATGAAGTTAATCTAGAGAAAATGTGTAGGATAATAATAGCTTGAATTTGTATAGACCTTTAAGATTTATAAAAATATTATAAACATATTTTTGATATTTGCAACATACTTGTCAAGTAGAGCCTATTTTATCTCCATTTTACAGATGAATAAACTTAGAAAAAGAGCAGTTCATTAATTTAATGACATTCATAAAACTAATAAGGTGCTAAGGCAGGATTCAAATCTAGGGCTTTTTGACTATATATATTATGCCATTCTGGGGATAAGTTAAAGGAATTGAATCACTTTACACTCATTCCCAGTGAGAAAACATAATTATACCATAATGATGTTTGCATTTTAAAGTCTTTACAATCAAATTAAGGGTCTCAGTGGTATGAAATTCATTCTCATTTAATTTAACAAGAATTATCTGGCACCAGCATCTTCCAAAGAAAGATAGTGAAGAACACAGAAGTCCTCTTATACAATTCTGATTCAAGGAAAGTTTGGCAGGGTTCCAAATTACTAAGAAAAAAGAGTTGCCTCTGTTATTAGATCATTATTGAGGTTTTCCCACAGTTTTACCAATTTTCACAGACTTTTTCCCCCATCTGCCACAAAGAAGTGTAAGGGCTAAACATGCAAATATTTGTCATGATAATTTCCAGTTTTCAATGTATTCTTTGTTTAAATAGTGAGTTGACTTCGAGATGCTTTAAATTTTGATTCAACTTTCAACATTCATTGAACATCTATTTTATACAGAGATTTAGCAGAACTGAGAGAAATACAAAGTTTATTGAGATATGGTTCCTCGCATCAATTTACTAAAAGTATTTTAGAGGAATACCTATCACAGATATTAAAAGTTGCTGTATTCTCTTTTTTTCCTACCTCTGCTCCCATAAGAAAGAAAAGTCGACAAAAACAATTAATGCAACAACCCTATCTAATAATACATGCATCATTTCACACCAGTGATTCATTACCTATTTGCTGATGGGAAGTGAGTGTAATACAAAGGTGATTATAACATGTAATTTTTAGTGCATTAAAGTTCTGCAAAACAAACAAAAATGTAAAGTCATGCTATATCAATGGATCACAGTACAAGATAATTCAGCTCTCTGGAGATGTCAACACTCTGCCATGATTTTATGGTACTTACTGATGTACTATATAGGCACTGCTTTAAGATGGAACCAGGAAATTGTATTTCTGTATTGCCATGAACAAATTAAGCACTCAGAACCTAACTAACCCAATCCCTATCTTTATTATCATTAATATATAAACTCTCTCTCTCTCTCTCTCTCTCTCTCTCTCTCTCTCTCTCTCTCTCTCTCTCTCTCTCTCTCTCCCTCCCTCCCTCCCTCTCATTGAAATCTACCTTACCCAACATGGAATTAGGATTGGAAAGGGATAATTGACAGGGATGATGAAGTGATAAAATAGAGAGTGGATAAAAGAAGGCAATAGTGATGAGAAGAAAAGCAGACTTCAAAAGAGGCAAACAGGGGTGGGGAAGAGGGAGAGAGAGAGAGAGAGAGAGAGAGAGAGAGAGAGAGAGAGAGAGAGAGAGAGAGAGAGAGAATACAGAAAAAAAGATAGACGGAAATGCAGTTAGTAATCACACATGTAAATGAAATGGGATGGACTCACCCACACAATATAGGCAGATAAAAGAATGGATGAGAAACAAGAATCCAAAAAAGATATATACAACACTTGAAATAGAGAGACATACACATAGTTAAAAAAAAAAAAAAACGGCTGGAACAGAATTTATTATTCTTCAGCCAAAGTAAAAAAGGCAAGGAATCAATCACAATCTCAGAAAGAGCAAAAATAAAAATTAACCTAATTAAAAGGTATATGCAGGTAAATTGCATTTTGCTAAAATGAATCATAGAAGATAAGGTAATATAAATAATAAACGTATGTGCATCAATTGATATAGAATCCAAATTCTTAAAGAATAGTTTAATGCATTAGAGGAGGAAATAAAAATATAGTAGTGGGGGATCTCAACTTCCATAAAATAAATACAAAAGTGTTAGGAAGATGAACAGAATCATTTAAAAAAACACAGTTAGTTATGATAAACCTCTGGAGAAAATTAAAGGGGAATAGAAGGTATCATGTTTTCCTCAGAGGTACATGATACCTAAACAAAAATTAACCATCTATTAAGATATAAATATCTCAATCAAATGCAGATATATTAAATGCATTCTTTTGAGATAATAGTGCAATAAAGTTACATTCACATAAAGGACTATGGCTTAAAAAGTAATTGGAACTAAATAATCTACGTCTAAAAAATGAGTGGGTCGAAGAAAAATCACAGAAACAATAATTTCATTGAGGAGAATAACAACAATAAGACAACATTTAAAAATTTATGAGATTTAGTTAAAGCAGTACTTAGAAGAAAATCCATCTTTCTAAATGCATTCATAAAAAGGGAGAAGATCAATGAGTTTGACATACAACTAAAATATTAGAAAAAATATATAAAGCATCTTAATTAAATATTGAAATGAAAACATTGAAAATCAAAGAAGGGATTAATAAATTGACTATTAAAAATACTAAATGAAAATAAAATTACAAGCTGATTTTATGAAACACACAACAAAATAGATGAACCATTGGTCAATATGATTAATAAAAGAAAATCAAATTAATGCTACTAAAAATGAGAAGAGTAAATGGACTACCAAGATGAAATTAAGGCAATGGAGCTTTTTTGCCCATGCACTTGCCAGTAAAACTGACAATCTATGTGAAATGGATGATTATTTTTTTTAAATTGAACTGCCTGCATTAAGAGAAGAAGAAATAGAATTCCCCAATATAATAACATTCCCTAAGAAAAATCCCTAGGAACAGATAAATTCACAAGTTAATTTGAACAAATATTTAATAAATAATTAATCTTAATATTATATGCATAATTTGAAACAATAGGTAAAAATATTCTCAATTTATTTTTATGACAAACATAATATGATTTTGATACAAAAACAAGGAAAAACAAAATAAAGGAACCCAGAGTTCAATTTACTTAATGAATATCAATGGAAAAAATACTAGCAAGGTAATTACAGCAATATATCACCAAGATCATTCATTATGACCAGGTGGGATTTATACCAGAAATGCAGGGCTGGTTCAATATTAGGAAAACTTTCATCATAATTGCCAATATCAACAATAAAAATGACAAAAATTACATGATTATATCAATAGATACAGGAAAAAATCCTTGAAAAAGTATAGTACCTTTGTCTACTAAAACACTAGAAAGTATAGGAATAAGTGTAGCCTTTCTTAAAATGAGAAGTAGTATATATCTAAAAAAGGCACACAAGCCTTATCTATATAGAGAATAAAATTGATATCTTCCCAATAAGATCAGGGTCAAAGCAATGATGTTCATTATTACCACTGTTATTTAGGATTGTACTAGAAACTCTAGCTATAGCTGTAAGAAAAACAAATTTAAGCAATAAAAATAGGCAATGCATAAAAAATAGCTCTTTAAAGATGATTTGATTGTATACTTAGAGAACCATAGATAGTCAAACTAGATGAAGCATTTAACAATGTTAGCAAAGTTGAAGGATATAATTCATATAGACCAACATAAATCATCAGCATTTCTATACACAACTAACAAATAATATCAAGAAGAAATTTATTATGAAATTCCATGTAAAATTGTGGCAGACCATGTGCGATACTTGGGAATCTATCTGCCAAGACTATATGAACCAAGGACTATGAGAAGATAATTCTAAAGCACCATATAAATGAAGAAAAATCTAAATAATTAGAGAATGATTAATTGCTCATGAGTACAAGGAGCTAATTTTTAATGCCAATTTTAACTCATTTAATTTACTCTGTGCCATACCAAACTCCCAAAGAATTAATTATTTGATGGAGCTAGAAAAGATAATAAAATTCATTTGGAAGAATAAAAGGTCAACAATATCCAGGGAATCAATGAAAGAAATATATCTAGTAGTACTAGATTTCAAACTATGTTACAAAGTGGCAATAAAACAATCTGGTACTGGCTATGAAATAGAGTGGTAGATCAGTGGAGTAGATAAGGTACTCAGCACCCAGTAGGTAACAATCAAAATATTTGATAAACCAAAAGATCCAAGCTTTAAGGTTTGACAAGTATTGTTAGAAAAACTAGAAAGCAGTTTGGCAAAAATTCACTATCAACCAACATCTCACATTGCACACCAAGTTAAGGTCAAAAGGTGTACATGATTTAGACAATAAAGATGATATAATAACTAACAGTGATCATTGTAGAATGCATTTCTCAGATCTTTGAATAAGGGAATAATTTTTGTTAATATTAGAGATAGGATCACTGGAAGTAAAATGGATAGTTATGAGATCATGAAATTAAATAGCTTGTACACAAACAATACCAACACAGCCAAAATTCAAAGGAAAACAGAAAACTAGATTTAAAAAATGTACAGAAAGTTGTTCTGATAAAGGCCCCATTTTTCAAATATGTAGGACACTGCACCAAATTTATGAAAATAAGAGCCATTCCTTAATTACTAAATGGTCAAAAGATATAAGCAGGAAGCTTCTAGAAGGGAAAAAAAAAACCAAAGGCATCAATAATCACATGATAAAATGCACTACAAATGTAAATTAAAATAATTCTGAGATACCACCTTGAATCTATCAAATTGGCCAAAATGAAAGAAAAAATAATGACAAATGCTATTTGTAAAATAGAATAAAATTGGGACACTATTGCACTGTCGGTGTAGATATGTTCTGGTTCAACTATTCTGAGGAGCAATGTGTAATTATGCCTAAAGGACTATGCAATTTTACATGCCTTTTGACTCAGCAGTACCACTACTGGAACTGTATCCCAAAAAGATCAAAGAAAAGGTAAAAAGGACATATTTGTACAAAAAAATATACTAAACCCTTTTGAGGTAGCAAAGAATTGGAATTCTAATGGATGCCCATCAATTGGGGAATGGCTGAAAAAGTTGTGGTATATGGCTGTTATGGAATTCTATTGTGCTATTAAATAAATGAAGAGCAGGATGGTTTGGGGAAAAAATGAGAAGGACTTATTTGAACTTATTGGAAAGTGGAGTAAACAGAACCAGGAGACTATTATACACAGTAAAAACATATTGTATGGTTCTGATCAAGACAAGGACCTAGGATTATAATTATAAAGGACTCATGATGAAAAATGCTACCTATCTTCAGAGAGAGAACTAGTGAACTCTGAATGAAACACTTTTAAAAATTAATCTATTTTTCTTTATTTTTGTCTCTGTTTTCTTTTGTAGCATGGCTAATAGTGAAATGTTTTGCATGACTCAACATGTGTAATTTATTTCAAATTGCTTGGCTTCTTAAGGATGAGGGATGGGCAGGAAAGGGAAAGATATTTTGGAAATAAAAAGGTTTAAAAATGCATATGACAATGTGAATGTAATTGACAAATATTTAAGTGTGTGTGTGTGTGTGTGTGTGTGTGTGTGTGTGTGTGTGTGTGTGTGATGCTAAATCTCTAAAAGGACTGGGAGACTTGATAGTCAACTTAAATTTATTTCATTCAATGTTTCTTGAATTCACTATTTCCAGGAAGGTTGGAAATACATTTTGTGCAATATTCTGGTGTGTTCGCTGAGTGTAAAGATCGGGGCAAAGCAATATCAACTGATGCACAGGGATTATTGGCCTTCACCTCTAGTGTCACCCCTAAACTAAGTAGATAGGATAAATAGACCTAGGGAAGTGAGGAGAATAAGATGTCATCACTATACACAACCCCCATAGTAACTCTATTTTGTAATAGCATTAAAGGAGAAAGTCACCTTGACTTTTCAACTTAACACTGATATGAGTAAATGAATATCCAGGTAGCTATTAGTAATTTTTTTGGAATATAGTATTTTTCCCATATAATGCAACCAATTTTCAGTATTATATGTAATTACTAAGTCAAATATAAAAATCCCATCATCTGGCACTCTGTAAAAGGTAATTTGTCCCTTTTGAACAAGGATGAAAGTGTTATTCCTCATTTATTGAAGGACCAAACTTTGTGGTCTAGACCCATCCATTTCAGTAGATAGTACATATTTTAATAATATTGTTAATTTGATAATTTTATTATTATTTGTATTAAAGATTGTTATTTTATTTGAAACAAAAAAAAAAACAATTACATAGGAATAAAGACTAGACCTGAAATAGCATTCATTTAGGAATTCTGTTTGTGGAAACTTATGTATGTTTTGCAGATTAACAGCCTGAGGCACTGAAGTTAATACCTTAGCTCAAAAGCATAGCCAGTAGGTGTTAGAGATGAAATCTGAACCCAGGTGTTCTTGCCATACCATGTTACTTCTCATCTGTTTAAGATATTTTTAAATGTCAGTAGTGGATGAGAGTTCTAATATATCCTTAGGAAATAATAGCTAACTTTTCTTTTCACAGAAAGAGCACAAAAAGACAGAAAGCAAAACTCTAATGTAGACATTAAGCTGTGGTGTCAGAACTCTCAAGAGAAGTTGAAGAGAATATGAGATACCAATCTTACTACCTTCTTTTTACAGCGATTGTTGTACTTTAGAGAAATTGATTCCTATGAGAAGGATGATGCAGGGTTATATCAATTCCTGAAAGAAGACATATGTAACCAACTCCAGATCCCTTAGGAAATGCTTAACCATCCTACCTTCCACTCCTAAATATTCTTCAGAAAGAAAGCACTGGGTTCTCCTTGACTGCATTCTGAATTGGGAATAAGCAGTATATGATATATGCTCCACTGGGAAGAGACAAAGAGGAAGGGCACATGGGAAAAGTGAAGAGAACAATGGAAGGAGTAAAGAATTGGAACCCATGAAAATAAGGGCACTCTTTCCTCCTAATTAGCTTGAAATCTGCTATCTCACTTGGCTGATTGCCAAGTGATTAACCCAAAATAAAGTGCTTTACTCTCTTTCATGCCTACCATCTTCCTTTACACCCCATTTTATGGTAAACATCTCCACTCTAAAGCCTTTTTTCAACTCTACACAGAAGTTAGTTTTGTAGTGTTCTCTACAATGGGCACAATTTGAAAGGCACTCTTACAAAAGTTTTGATTTACTTCAGGGGGTTATTTAATCATGATTATTTTTACATGGAGAAAAGAAATTTAAAGTTAAAGAGAAATGCTTACCTGCTTCCAAAGTTATTCACCTGCCTTCAGTTATTCAGTAGGACATTAGTAAATGGTCAAATCTTGATTTCTCACTAAGTTTCCTAAAGGAAGGGATTTGCTGAGAGTGGTGATTCCACTCTGATACTCTGTCATTCAACCTATGGTAGAACTATGGATATTTTCTAACATTTAAATTGAGATTTTAAAGTTAGATTCATTATCAGTATATCAAATTTAAAATATAGTAAAATTACCTTGTGCCCCCAAACAAAATATTCCCAGGACTTTCAATTTTCTTGTTCATTTTTCCTTATTGCCCTCTAAGAAAGGGTTATACAAGCGGGGATTCACATACCCTTTTGGCATTTGCAGAAAGATTTTAGGATGTCTATGGATTAGGATATGAAAATAATACATCTTTATTTTCATAATTTCTAAATGAAATTTGGCATTATTAAAGTTATGAATGAGGGCAGTAAACATTACTCTGAGAAAGAATCTACAGATTTTCACTATATTTCTAGTGGGTCCATGACATGCAAAATATATAGAACCCTCTCTCTAAGTAACAGTACTCTGGCATATAGAATTCACCTTTCTACAGTATATTTGCATGAGAAAATGGAAAAGAATTTCACAGAATAGAGAAGCATGGATACTTTGCAACCTGTTATGTTGAAGGGAATACATACATTAAAACAATCATAAAATCATTGAAATATGGAATTATATGGATAGTATAAAACTCCTGAAATACACTAAAATTAATTTTAGTGGGTATAATCTTGTGCGTAAGTGAATTTTTACTTCATACTTGCAAATCTACAGGAACAGCAACAACAAAAATCATAAATGAATTATCTGTTTCTCCCAACATTTGCTATGGAAAAGAATAGACTTTGAATATTAAAAACACAAACCAAACTAGTTATTAATCTCTATATAATTCGATAATAGACAAATTGTTTATGATCTCAACCATAAAGCCAAGGTGAATGTAAAGCACTGTCTCACTCAAGTGGATATAGTATCTTCAGTAGGACAGCATTCTAATTAGACTCTTCTATTCCCTTCCATTATTAGAGCGTTTGATGCTGCTGACTTTGCCCTTTACATCATGTAACTATAAAGTGACCTTGGCTGTAATATAGCATTTCTGGACACATTGAGTTTTAATGCTATAACTATATAGAGATGATTTTTGATGCCAGATGAATAAACGGATGCTCCAGCTGCAGTGAGTACTTTCACTGACATTTCTTAATCCAGTAAAATCTGAACCAAGGTATAGTGTGTGTGTGTGTGTGTGTGTGTGTGTGTGTGTGTGTGTGTGTGTGTGTGCGTGTGTGCTTGCATTAAATGTCATTGTAGGAACTAAGCAGGCAGACTGGGATATGTAAGGTTTTCTTTCTTTGTTTTTTCTTTCTTTTTTCTCTCTTTTTTCCTTCCTTCCTTTCTTCCTTTCTTCCTTCCTTCCTTACTGTACAACTGACTTAAGTGGCTTAACATCTCTTAGAAAAGCTTATCAGTCCCACTTCTCTTTTCCAAGGTCTTTGAATGTGTAACTGCAAAGCCTCAGTAATGATAAATGCCAGAGACAGCTTTCCTGGAGAAACAGGGAATTCTGGTCTTTTAAAGCTTTATGATATAGAATTCTGGTCGAAGTATTTGGATGACCCTAAAAAAGAAGCAGCTTGGCAGAATGTATAGACTGATTGCCTGGAAGCAGGAAGAATTGAGTTCAAGTCTTCTCTCTGATACATACTAGGGGCAACCAAATGACTTAGATATAACATGGGTCAAAGGAAAAGCTGAGTTGAAATTTTGCCTCAGATACTTACTTGCTGGGTGACATTGGGTAAGTCACCTAATAGCTCTGTGCCTCAGTTTCCTAATTTATAAAATGAGAATGTTAAAAGCTCCCACCTCTCAGAATTCTTGTTAGGACCAAATAAATAAGAAATGTAAGGCACCTGGAAGAATTTAGAGTGTTTTCATAAAGCCACTTCTTTATTAATAATATTGTTATTCTTTTACAGACTGTGAAACTGGGTAAATCATTTACCCTTTCACTTTTCCCCCACACCAACCAAATCCTTAAGGTTGCATATTGTATTTACATAATGATAAAGGATTTCTGTAACAAGAACAAATATAAATAAATTTGCAATAAAGATAGAGACAAACAGACAGATACAGACACAGACAGAGACAGAAACTGAGATATACAGTGAGGAGAGACAGGGAGAGGCCAAATACAGAGGGAAATGTAAAAAGAGATATAATCTTAAATAACTTCACCTAAAGTTAGAATATGACAGTATACATGAATGCTGATCAATTGAAATCTAGATTTGTAATTGATCATCATATTACAGCTACCTTAAGTAGTGGTCAGTAGATTGTTCTTACCTCAGGCAATGGCACATAGATTCCTATTTTTCCTGAATTATGTAATGATTTATCAAATGCTGTGCATAGTTGGTAATAAGGGTGTTGATTCCAGACTGCCTGTGGAGTTATGTGATTGGAGCTTTCTCTGGTCAATTATTAAAGCAATGGAAGATGAGGCAAAATACTCATGATTCAAATGTCTTCCATGTTATTTTCTTCCCCACTAAATAAAACTAGACCTCATCTGTTTTTGCAACTGGGAGTTCCCTTTTAGCCTAGCATGATTTCATAGTTCTGCTTGACATTTGCTCTTCTATTGGAGTCATTTATATCTAAAATAGTGCCCTGCTACCAAGTCCACAAGCCACTAAGTTTCCCCTCCAATATAATATTACACTCAATCACATCAAGCATATACCTATTTTTCATGTCACAAAATGACATATTTTCCCTCAGCTGCTACCTTTATTTCACACACTTGTTTAGAAGCAGGGAATCACAATAAGTTTCCAGAGAATGCAATGAAAAAGATTCAGGTTTCTGTTTATAAATGGTGAGATATTGTAAGTATGGATCCATTTAGATTTACCTTGTTCTACATTTGTAGATGTTTATCATCCTGTTTTAATTAAGAATAAATCATAGATGCTTGTAATAAATTATTCCTTCTAATATTTACTGAGAAACATGTCCATTTTATGTTAGTACATTTTGGAAACTATATATTGCCTCTCACAGGACTCTCTGTGAACAAAACTTGGCATTGTTTTCTCACTGCCGTTTAGTCACTAATAAAGCTATTCCTGTATCTTCTTAGTGGAAAAAATATTGGAAGAAATATGGTTATTAAGGAACTTGACAAATCATCTATTCCAATACAAGCCTGGTGAAAAATCCCTTCTTCAGCATCCCCAATAAATGGGCATTCATGCATTGAAATGACTTTATGGAGGAAAGAGGACTAGACCTAAACTTTGAATATCTGGTAGCTTTGAGATAAGTGGAAATAAGAAGGCATATCATGCTAAAATATAGATCATGGAAAAGACAAAAAACACATTGAAAATAGTCTAGAGATCTAGAATACAGTACAGTATGTAAGCTGAATACCACTACAAGTAATGTTAAGTAAGTGAATACAGATTATTTGTGGTCTTGAAAGTAAGGCAGAGTGGTGCAAAGCCAAGATGGCAGAGTAGAAACAGCACTTCCACACTTCCACAGCTCTCCAGCCCACTCCACTTCAAAATTAAGTAAAAGGGGACTCTGAACAACGACTACAGCTCCAGCACCCACAGAATGACACAGAGAAGCTAACGTCCCACTGAGGAGACCTGGCAGCCTTGCAGGGAGTGGCCAGAGCAGCATTCTGGGAGCTGAACCCATAACCACTGGAGTCGGAGGTTTTAGCCCCACAGTGGCTGGACCAGCAGCCAGCTGGAGGGACCACAGAACACTAGCTCCTGTGGCTTTTCCAGAATTATCAACACAGACATGCCTACGACAAAGTGAGAGGTTAGTGCCCTATGGACTTTGGGGCCTGTATTTGGGAATGTGTCAGCTTCTTCCCCTGGGGGTGAGAAGCTGCTGAGTAGCTGCAGCACAGCCACCATTTTGTAGCTTCAGTTGCAGCTTCATCTCCTTGCCTGTGAACTGTAGGGGGATCAGGAGATCAGTCTGGGGGAAAATAACTCTTGCTTTAACCTCCCTGGATCTGTATTGCAGTCTTGGGGTGGAGGTCTTGGGGTGGGTGTCCAGCTTGCCAGAGTGATTGGGGGCCTAAGGGAGGACACCCAAGTAATACCTCCAGCTGTTGAGATGGCCCCAACATTTGGGACAGAAGCTACCCTGTCTGGTGGCAGAGTACTACAATGGCAACAAGCACAAAAGTCAAGTTATTCAGTGGCAACATCCCTAGGCAAAGGAAAGGAAATAAAAGGAAAATGCAACATTAGATTCCTACTTTGGGGGCAAAGAGGATTGAAGCATAGAACAGGAGGAGGAGTGTGAGGTCAGAAATCCTGCACCAAAAGCCCCAAATGAAAATGTGAGTGGGTTACAGGTGATAGAGGAACTTAAGAAGGATTTTAAAAACCAAATAAGAGAAGTGGAGGAAAAATTGGGAAGAGAAATGTGAAGGATGCAGGAAAGGTATGGAGTGACAGTCAACAGCCTGACTGAGGAAAATAACACAAATGACAAAAGAGGCTTAAAAAGACAATGAGGAGAAGAATGTCTTAAAAAGCCGACTTTGCCAGATGGAAAAAGAATCTCAAAAGCTCACTGAGGAGATTCATTACTTCAGAATTTGACTGGAGTAAATGGAAGCTAGTGACTTTATGAGAAGTCAAAATGTTGTTAAACAGATTTAAGGAATTGAAAGAATTGAAGGTAATGTGAAATATCTCATGGGAAAAACCATTGACCTGGAAAATAGACCCAGGAGAAATAATTTAAAAATTATTGGACTACCTGAAAGCCATGATCAAAGAAAGAACCTAGATATCATCCTTAAAGAAATTCTCGAGGAAAATTGCCCTGATGTGTTAGACCCAGTGGGGGAAATAGAGGTTGAAAGAATTCACCAATCACTTAATGAAAAAGATCCCAAAAAGAAAACTCCTAAGAATATTATAGCCAGGTTCCAGAATTCCCAGATCAAGGAGAAAATAATACAAGCAGCCAGGAAGAAACAATGTCAATATAGTAGAAACACAATCAGAATAGCACAGGACCTGGTAGCTTCTACACTCTCATTTTTTCCCCAGTTTTTCTTCTACTATGCTTATCTCTTTAACTTTTCCTGTAAATCCTGTTTTTCTTGGGTACTATTAGCATTTTCCTTTGAGTCTTTGGTAGTAGCTATTTTCACTTTGTTGTCTTATGAGTTTGTGTCTTGCTCTTTCCAACTACTATAGTAGCTTTTGGTAGTAGAATTTTTTGTTTGTTTGTTTGCACTTTTTTCAACCTATTTTATTTTATTTTATTTTTATTTTGAACCTTCTCTTTAAGTTGGGTTTTGTTCACCTTAGGCTGAGAATGCACTGCCCTGAGCTTCAGGATTTTTCATGCTGGTATTCTCAGAGCTAGTTCTGGGTGTCTGCAAGTTTTGATGCTTCTAAGGTGGTGGGATTCATGGACAACTCCAGCAATATCTCAGCAGATGGGCTAAATCATGTTGATACTAACTGACAGGCCCAAATCTGTCAGTGAGTTAGGAGCATATCTATCCCTCATCTGTGAAGACTTCCCCTGGTGGAATGTGCAAAGGAGAATAATGTGCTCCAAAGGCCATGAAGGAGGCTACAACAGGTCTTATGGAGTACTTAGAACATGGTCAGACATTGAAGACCTGGGTCATTCACTGCATACAAGGCCATTTCCAGGTATTATTTTTGTTCTGTAATTGGACTTTGATGATCCTGGAAGAGAGAGTAATACTGATGACTCCACAATTCTGCCTCACTTAAATGCAATTCTCACATAAAATGTCATCCTGTGATGTCATTAGTGCTCTTCCAAAGCAAGAGATGAAAAACAATGATGCTCTCCCGGCATTTGCTCTGGTCTTAGCCAGGAAAGACCCCGTGTCCTTGCAGCCACAAGTGCTCATGCTCGTTTTAGATACTAAAGTGTGACCAAATCTTCTGTTCTCCTTCAGTCACAAGTACTAATGTTCTTCTCTACCTTATATCCATGAAGAAAGCCCCTGCTATGTTGTGATTAACCATGAGTGTCTTGGAACTGCTACCCACAGCTGGTTATGGGCAATAGAGTTCCTAATCAGCACCAGCTATGCCCAGTGACAGCAAGGGGCCTTCTGTAATCTCTTTCTGGACAGTTGTCTCATGCTTTTTTTTTTTCCCCTCTGGGCTTAGAAGGCCCAAAGCAGCTGTTGCTGCCTAGGAGTCCTGCTGGAAAAATTTCCCATCCTGATTTTTGGTGTACTTTTTATCTCCCAATTATTATTTTAAGGCATTATTTTAAAACTGTTTGTGAAGATTGTTGGGAATGTTCAGTAGGTTTGCTAGCTATTCTCTGCTATCTTGGGACAGCTTCTGCTTAACATTCTTATAATTCCCTCCCACCCATCCCACCACCCACCTAGTCCATTCCCTACTTTGATACTGTCCCTCTTCAAAAGTGGGTACCTCCAACCCCCCAGCATGCCCTCCCCTCCATCACCCCGATCTCCATCCCCCTCCCCCCTACTCCCCAGCAGGGTGAGATATCCCATTTAGTATGTATGTCATTCTCTCCCTGAGCCAAACTCAATGAGATTATGGTTTTGCCTTGTGGCCTTCCTGTTCTTCCCCTCCCCTGCAACTACTTCACCTTGCCTCTCCTACATGAGATAGTTACCCCACCCTGTCTCTCCCAATCTCCATTTACCACATTCCTCTCTCACCTCTTAACTTCACCCCTTAAGTATAATGCCTTCACACCAAATTCAACCTGTGCCCTCTATCCATGTATACCTGTAAACACATATACACACATTCACATATGTATTCATATGCCCATATACCCTTCTTTAATTATTTTCATACTGAGAAAGGTTTCATCAGTCACAGTTGTTGTTTTTCCATGTAGTAATGTAAATAGTTCAACTTTGATAAGTTCCTTTTGATTTCTTTTCCCTGTTTACCTTCTCAAGGATCTCTTGCTTCTTGTGTCTGAATGTCAAATTTTGTATTCAACTTTCGTTTTTTTCCTCAAGAATGCTTGAAAGTCTTCTATTCCACTGAATGACCATGTTTTCCCCTGAAAAAAGATACTCAGTTTTGCTGGATATGTGATTCTTGGTTTTAATCCCAGGTCCTTTGCCCTGTGGAATATCATATTCCATGCCCTTCGATACCTCAGTGCAGAAGTTACTAGGTCCTGTGCTATTCTGATTGTGTTTCCATAATATTGAAATTGTTTCTTCCTGGCTGCCTGTAGTATTGAGATATTTCACATTGCCTTCTATATTTTTCATTTTTTTGGGTCTGTTTAATAGTGTTTTGTTTACTCATAAAGTCATTAGCTTCCATTTGCTCCAGTCTGATTCTGAAGGAATGAATCTCCTCAGTGAGCTTTTGAGATTCTTTTTCCATCTGGTAAAGTCAGCTTTTTAAGGCATTCTTCTCTTCATTGCCTTTTTGAGCCTCTTTTGCCATTTGATTTAGTCTATTTTTAAGGTGTTATTTTCCTCAGTCAGGCTGTTGACTTTCACTTCATACTATTCCTGTGTCCTTCACATTTCTCTTCCCAATTTTTCCTCCACTTCTCTTATTTGGTTTTTAAAATCCTTCTTAATGTCCTCTATGGCCTGTAACACACTCACATTTTCATTTGGGGCTTTTGGTGCAGGATTTCTGACCTTACACTTCTCCTCCTGTTCCATGCTTTGCTCCTCTTTGCCCCCAATGTAGGATTCTAATGTTGAATTTTTCTGTTTATTCCGTTTCCTTTGCCTATGCATGTTGCCACTGAATTACTTGACTTTTGTGCTTGTTGCCATAGTAGGACTCTGCCAGGCAGGGGAGCTTCTGTCCCAAAATTTTGGTCATCTCAACGGCCAGAGCTATTAGTTGGGTGGCCTCCCTGAGGGCCCCACACACTTTGGCAAACTGGACACACACCCCAAGACCTCTATCCCTGACTGCAATCCAGATCCAAGGAGGTTAAAGCAAGAGCGATTTCCCCCCAGACTGATCGCCAGATCAGCCTACAGTCCACAAGTCAGGAGCTGAAGCTGCAACTGAAGCTGCAAAATGGTGGCTATGCTGCGGCTCCTCAGCAGCTTCTCACCCCCAGGGGAAGAAGCTGAGGTGTTCCCAATGGTCCCAAAGTCCATAGGGCACTAACCTCTCCCTTTGTCCAAGGCATCTATGTGTTGATAATTCTGAATTGCCACAGCTGCTGGTGTTCTGTGGTCCCTCCAGCTGGCTGCTGGTCTGGCTGCCCTGGGGCTAAAACCCCTGACTCATGTGGCCCTGGGCTTGGCTCCCAGAGCACTGTGCTGGCCTCTCCTTGCTGGGCTGCTGGGCTGTTCTCAGCAGGAGATTAGCTTCTCTGTTTTGTTCTGTGGATGCAGGAGCTCCAGAGGTTGTTCAGAGTCCTCCTTTTACATAATTTTAATTTGGTATGGGCTAGAGTGCCGTGAAAATGTTGTTTCTACTGTGTCATCTTTGTTCTGCTCCTGTTATGAACTACTCTTATCATTTTGGAGAAGTATTTGGAACTCTGCCCAAGGGCTATAAAACTTTGCATGCCCCTTGATCCAGCAGCAATTCTACTAAGTCTGTACACCAAAATGATCAAAGAGAAAAGAAGAGGACCTATATATACAAAAATATAGCAGCTTTTTGTGGCAACAAACAATTAAAAATTGGGGGGAATCTCATCAAATGAGGAATGATTGAACAAATCATGGCATATGATTTTAATGGAAGACTATTGTGCCATAAGAAATGAATTTAGGGGTGGTTTCAGAAAAAAATGGGAAGATATATGTGAATTCATGCACAGTAAAGTGAAAAGACCCAGATTATTTTGTACAGTAACAGCAATGTTGTAATGATGGTCAACTGTGAAATCTTAACTACTTTGATTGATAGAATTATGCTATACAATTATTTAAGTTTCTAATGAAAAAAAAAATGTAATCTACCTCCAGAGAGAACTGATGAATTTTGAATTCAATTAAAAGAGTAACATTTTTTTGCTCTTTTTGCAATGTCTAATATAGAAATATATTTCCATTATTTCACATGTATATTTTAATCACTTTGCTTAGCTTCTAAAGGGGAAGGAGGAATGAAGCGAGGAAATTTGAAACTCAAAATTTATGAAGAAAAATGGTAAAAAAAATAAACCAATAATACTTTTTTAAAGGAAAAGTCAAAAAACCTTGAAATTCATCAATTAAATAACCGAGTGACTCTGGATTCTTGATAAGGATAATACTATGATAACAAGCAGAATTTGTGGACATCAATCTATTTGTTTACTTCAAAATATCAACCCTGGGGCGGAGCCAAGATGGCGGAGTAGAAACAGCTCCTCCAAGCCTCTCTGCCCCCAGATTCTCCACAAACTATGTAAAAAAGGACTCTGAAAAACTTCTGGAGCCCCAGCACCCACAGAACGACACAGAGAAGCTAACCTCCCGCTGAGGACAGCCCAGCACCCTGCAGGAAGGACCAGCGCAGTGGTCTGGGAGCCTGCAGCGCGAAGAGCACAGGAGCCGAGCCGAGCCCAGCCCAGGTCCACGTGAGCTGAGGTTTTAGCCCCAGGGCGGCAGGGCCAGCAGCCAGTTGGAGGAACCCCAGAACACCAGGAACTGTGGAGATTCCAGAATTATCAACATAGACTTGCCTAGGACAAAGTAAGAGGTTAGTGTCCTATGGACTTTGGGACCTGTATTTGGGGAATGCGTCAGCTCCCTCCCCTGGGGGCTAGAAGCCGCTGAGGACAAACGCCATTTTGTAGTTTTCATAGGCATTTCCGGCTCCCAGCCTACAAATCGTGGGGAGATCCAGCGATCAGTCTTGGGGGGTAATCGCTCTTGCTTTAACCTCCCTGGATCTGGATTGTGATCTAGGGTGGAAGTTGTGGGTGGGTTTACAGCTTGCCAGAAACGGAAGTTGCCCCCCACACATTCGGGACGAAAATTCCTCTATCTGGCCTTAAAGCCATAGTGTGGCAACAAGCCCAAAAGTCAAGTAATTAAGTGGCAACATGCCAAGGCAAAGGAAACAGAAAAATGCAACCCTAGACTCCTATTTTGGGGGCATAGAGCGGGAAAAGGACTGTGAGGTCAGAAGTCCTGCTCCAAAAGCCCCAGGGGAAAACATGAGTGGGTTGCAGGCCATAGAGGACCTTAAAGAGGACTTTAAAAATCAAATAAGAGAAGTGGAGAAAAAATTGGAAAGAGAAATGAGAAGGATGCAGGAAAAGTATGAAATGAGGGTCAACAGCCTGACTGAGGAAAACAACACCTTAAAAAATAGACTAACTCAAATGGCAAAGGAGGCCCAAAAGGGCAATGAGGAGAAGAATGCCTTAAAAAGTCGAATTTGCCAGATGGAAAAAGAATCTCAAAAGTTCACTGAGGAGATTCATTCCTTCAGAGTTAGACTGGAGCAAATGGAAGCTAATGACTTTATGAGAAATCAAGATGCTGTTAAGCAGATCCAAACAAATGAAAGATTAGAAGGCAATGTGAAATATCTCATGGGAAAAACCACTGACCTGGAAAATAGATCCAGGAGAGACAATTTAAAAATTATTGGACTACCTGAAAGCCATGATCAAGGAAAGAACCTAGAAATCACCTTCAAGAAATTCTCAAGGAAAACTGCCCTGATGTTTTAGATCCAGAGGGCAAAATAGAGGTTGAAAGAATCCACCGATCACCTCCTGAAAAAGACCCCAAAAAGAAAACTCCCAGGAATATTATAGCCAGGTTCCAGAATACCCAGATCAAGGAGAAAATACTACAAGCAACCAGGAAGAAACAATTTCAATATTGTGGAAACACAATCAGAATAGCCCAGGACCTGGCAGCTTCTACACTGAGGGATCGAAGGTCATGGAATATGATATTCCAGAGGGCAAAAGAACTGGGAATGAACCCAAGGGTCACCTACCCAGCAAAACTGAGTATTTTGTTTCAGGGGAAAATATGGTCATTCAGTGTAATAGAGGACTTTCAAGCATTCTTGAGGAAAAAACCAGAGTTGAATAGAAAATTTGACATCCAGACGCAATAAGTAAGAGATGCCTGAGAAGGTAATCAGGGAAAAGAAATCAAAAGGAACTTATCAAAGTTGAACTATTTACATTCCTATATGGAAAAGCAATATCTGTGACTGATGATATCTTTCTCACTATGAAAATAATGGAAGAAGGGGGTGTGGTCATATGAATACATATGTGAATGTGTGTGTATATGGTTACAGTTATATATGGATAGAGGGCATAGCTTGAATTTGTTGGGAAGGGAGAGTACTCCAGGGATGAAATTATGAGGTGAGAGAGGAAAGTGGCAAGAGGAGATGGGGAGAGACATGGTAGGGTAAACTATCTCATGTAGGGGAAGTGGGTGCAAAGGAGGGGAGAATAAGGAAGGCTAAAAAGGCAAAACCACATTCACATTGAATTTGGTTCAGGGAGAAAATGACATACATACTAAATGGGATATCTCAACCTGCAGCAGGATAGGGGAAGGGGGATGAGAGGAGAGATGATGGATGGGAGGGCATCCTTGGGGTGAGGGGAGGTTGGAAGTACCCACTATAGAAGAGGGACAGGATCATGTAGGGAATGGACCAGGTGGGGGGTGGGATGAGTGGGAGGGACTTATAAGCAGCCTTGTACAATATATCTACTATGATGATGTTTTGCATAGCTAGACATGTACAACATATACTGAATTACTTATCTCCCAAGAGGAAATGGGTGACAAGGGAGGAAGGAAATGGATCTGAAATTTGAGGTCGTAACATTAAATGTTTCAAATATATATAAATACTATTAATACTCTTTTGCTTGTAATAGGGAGATAAGATGTGCAGGCATTGGGATGCAAAGACTCACCTTCCTCTAATGGAAAAGTCGATGGGGGTATGGGAGAAGGTATGGGAGAGAGCAGATTGGAGGAAGAGATATCTTGTGGGACTGCTATTCTGGGAGGTTGGGTAGGGGAATAATGGGGGGAAAATGATTGTAACTCAAAATCTGGCAGAAATGAATGATGTAAAACAGAAGTTAATAAAGTATTTGTAAAAATAAAAAAATAAAAAAATAAAAAAAAAAATATCAACCCTGTATCATCTTCTTTCCATTTTTCCAGACCCATAATCTACTATATCAGGCCTGCACAATAGATGGTGTGCTGGCTACTTGCCACCTGCCAAAGGATTTCCATGGTGCATGGAGAATGTAGGCTTGACAACAATCACTCACTTATTTGTCACCTGACTCATGGCAACCAGCTATTATCAGTCTGTCTCTAACCTACTGGGGTCAACAAAGTTTACAAGTCATGCAGGTCTTTACTACAGGAAGATGCAGGAACATGGAGGTTGAGCTCATTACAGATTCATGATGCACAATTTTGACTAGACTCTTGGTGCTAATCAGCAAGGCTTTAATTTATTTGTCACTGACCTGCTTGACTCTCCCCTGGTTTGGTAAGACTAGGTGGAACCTCCCATCATAGCCACCTCTCATTAAACTAAATGCCATTTGGCATTGTTATCACCAAATAGTTCAAATAAAAAAAAATTGAAATTGTATGCTATATCCTCCAAACATTTGGAAATTTTCTTTTCCTTTCTGAAGCCAAACGACAACCAAAACTATTTTCTCTCTGTAAGGGTCACAAAATCAGCATAGAGACAAGTCAAGAAGGCAGCTTTCCTGGTTCTGAGGACAACTTTCTGTATTCATTATACAACATTTTCTTTCATAATGCATATAACTTTGGAAATTTATGGCTTCAATTAGGAACTAAGCCAATAATAATTTTTATGCTATTCTCAAATAGAAAAACAAAACTACCGAAAATTGTCATAATATTTTTTCATGGCAAAGCTCCAGACTGACAAATGTCAATATATGAGGTTTTTGCTGTTCTTAACTCTCAGAAGAACAAATGAACACAAATTCCATCTTCACAGAATTCACATCTATAAAGTAAAATATTTTTAAAGTGTGTGTGGGTGGCAGCTATCTAAATAAATTCAGATAATGTACAAACAGGGTTGTTCTTCACAAACTCTCCTTCACCAATGTTACAATCATTCTGCCAGTACTATCATTATTTTGAATATAGGATCCTATATAAATGCATAAACACAGAAAGAAATATATAAGCAAATTTCTTATACAAAGTCACATATGACTCAAAAATTTAGATTAATAGTATCAGGTGGAACTACAAATTAGCATTAAAAATCAACATTTTTCAAATTAAAGGGAGTGGCTTAATTATATATATATATATATATATATATATATATATATATATATTTTTTCCTTTCTCACTTTCATTAGTCTGAAGCTTTGCCATAATAAATAATTAAGACAGTTTGCTGTAGTTTTGTTCTATTTGAGAATAGCATAAAAGCTATTATTTGCTTAGTTTCTAACTGAAGCCATAAATTACCACAGTTATATGCATTATGAAAGGCAATTCTGTGTAATTAATAGAAGAAGCTATCCTCAGAGTCAGGAAGGTTAGGTTTCTTGACTTGTCTCTAACAAATACTGACAAAGAAGAACTAAGCCAAACAAAATAAGACAAAACAAAACAAAAAATAAACAAAAATAAAACCATGTCATATATAGTAGATGTTCTGAGGGGACTTCCATCAGTTTAATAAAAAGTTTTGTCAATAAGCATATCAATTGTTTATATGTAAAGGAATGCTCTATGGTTCTTGAGGGCCCTTGAAAAATTGTTTGATCTCTTAATCTACTTAAACATTGTATGAACAATTTTCTGCACATTGTAAATTTGCTTAGGAATAACTTTCTTTAAAAATGCTACAGAGGTAAATTTTAGCCTAGTGTTTATCATAATTGTTTCAAATTATTCAGTAATAGAGTACAAATTGTTGAGTGAGGTTGAATGTACTGTACATGATTACACAAACATATAAAATAGCATAATAATCCTCTAATGCCTAATTCAAAGAACATTTCAAATATATATATATATATATATATATATAGTAAATCATGAAATGTTACAGACAAGAAAGCTATTGTTATAGTTATTATCTTTGTATAATTTATCAATTGTTCTATTCCTGATGTATGACTATAAGACATTTAATACTACAATTTTTAAAGAATTATATATGTTTCCTTCAGAAATCTGTGGAAAGGCAAATGGTGGGTGTAAACAGTCTTACCACACACGGGACTAAGAACAATAGGAATAATTGATATGACCAAAGAAATAAAAGATTTATAAAAGAAGCTGGACTGGTCGTGTGCTGAGAACAAGAGGTGATCTACATCCAACATCTGAAGGAAGAAAATGACAACAACTCTATAGGTGGACTTTCTGTGGTGAATTTATCAGATGGCATGGACAAGGATTGAACAAGATGCTCAGGAAAGGCTAGGTTGTGTTCTTCATCTTCATAGATGCAGTCAGTCAAATATAATTAAGTACTAGAATCCTAGTAATAGAATATATTTCAAAGTCTAAATCAAATGTGAATGACCAATTTAAATTAAGCTTCTTTTTTTCTTGTGAATTACTTTCAGAGAACTATCAATTGTTCTACTACTCATGTATGACTATGAGACATTGAATATTTCTCTTCTTGTATTTTCTCTGTATTGTCTCTGAAGTTTAAGGTGATGACTTTTTCCCTCAACTAGTAAATATAATTTAAAAAGGTTGTTAACCCATTAAGCAGTTATCTTTCCTAGTATAACAGATCTAAGAACCTGTGCTAGCAATAGGTCTGGGTATGCCACTGTTGTTGCTCCTACACAGAGATGTTGTGTCTGAAATTGTATTTGAACTAAAGTCTTCCTGAGTTAAGGTCTGGTGTTCTCTCTATTGTGCGACCTAGTTGCCCAATTGGATGGTTCATTTTGATTTTTAAGATTGTTCGCCAGAATGAGTGAGAAGTCTTAAAGGATTCTAAGTTGGTCTGTTTTCTTGAAGGCTCCAGGAATTGTAGAGAGAAGCCAGAAATAGATCACAGTCAGGGAAAGTGAGAACCAGAACTAGTCTTCTGGTACCATGACCCAGCTCTCTGAAAAGAAGTATGATTGGTTTCCTAGAGATTCCCAATTATAAGTTTTAGTTGCCCCAAAGCCTGCTGAAGGAAGCAGAAAAGGAAACTACCCTGTACTTTCCTGGCATATGCCAAATTCTCTGGAATATTAAGATTTTTTTATGCTCTGCCTATCTTTAATATAAATATATGGATATGCACAAAGTCTCTCCTGAAGGGTGGAAAGATTGCACAGTAGATAGAGTACTGGGCCTAGAGTCAGAAAAACCTGAGTTCAAATCTAGTCACACATATTTAGTAGCTGTACAACCATGGAAAAGTACTTTAACCCTGTTAGCCTTAGTTTTCTCAAATGTAAATTGAGTTGGAGAAAGAAAGGAAAAAACACTTTAATACCTTTGCCAAGAAAAGCCCAAAAGGAGTCATGAGGAGTCAAACACAATTGAAAAATAACTAAACACATTCTCTCTTCAACGACTAGATAAAATAATATCTGAATTATTTTCATCATTTTCAAAATTCACATATTCATCTTTTATAAACTTCAAAGAGTAAAGTAGAACCCAACTCATACTCATTATTTAGGAGCAACCTGTTCACTGGGATTCAATCATACTAATAATATTTTAACTGATAATACTAAATTAACTGACATACATAATAATGACACATTAACACAAATAGCATATTAAGTGGTAGGAACTTTAAATGAATCTTTCTAGTAGCTAAATTTTATAATCTTGTAAAATACAAAAAAAGAATTTCAGATTAAACTCCATAATTATATTGAACAAATGCTTTATCAACTTCTGGTTTACATAATTCATTTCCACCAAATTTTGAGTTACAGTTTTTTCCCCCAATTTTCCCTACCCACCACCTCGGAATAGCAGTCCCATTAGATATTCCCTCATCCAATCTGCTCTCTCCCATATCTTCTCCCATACCCTCATCGACTTTGCCATTAGGGCAAGGTGAATCTCTGATCCCCAAAACCTGGACATCTTATGAAACATTTAATTTTAAAACTTCGATTTTCAGATCCATTCCCTTCCCCTCTTGTCACCCACCCCCTCTGAGAAGATAAGTAATTCATTATGTGTTGTACATGTATAGCTATGCAAAACATTACCATAGTAGATATATTGTAAAAGACTGCTTATATTTCCCTCCCACCCATCCCACCTCCCACCTGGTCCATTCCCTACTTTGATCCTGCCCCTCTTTGATAGAGGGTACTTCCAACCTCCCCTCCCCCCAGAATGCCCTCCCCTCCATACTCCCCCCTCTCATCCCCCTTTCCCCTAGTGTCCTGCAGGGTGAGATATCCGATTTAGTATGTATGTGATTCTCTCCTTGAGCCAACTCCAATGAGAATATGGTTGTGCCTTTTTGCCTTCCTGTTCTTCCCCTCCCCTGCAACTACTTCCCCTTGACACTTCTACATGAGATAGTTTACCCTACACTGTCTCTCCCCATCTCCTCTTGCGACTTTCCTCTCTCACCTCTTGACTTCACCCCTTAAGAATCATCCCTTCCCATCAAATTCAATCTCTGCCCTCTATCCATGTATACCTTTAAACATATACCCATACACCCTTCTTCAACTATTTTCATGATTGAAAGGTTTCATCAGTCACAGTGATTGTTTTTCCATGTAGGAACGTAAATAGTTCAACTTTGATAAGTCCCTTTTGATTTCTTTTCCTTGATTACCTCCTCAAGCATCTCTTGCTTCTTGTGTCTGAATGTCAAATTTTCTATTCAACTCTGGTTTTTTCCTCAAGAATGCTTGAAAGTCCTCTATTCCACTGAATGACCATATTTTCCCCTGAAACAAGATAATCAGTTTTTCTGGGTAGGTGACCCTTGCCTCAATCCCAGCTCTTTTGCCCTCTGGAATATGATATTCCATGCCTTACAATCCCTCAGTGTAGAAGCTCCCAGGTCCTGTGCTATTCTGATTGTGTTTCCACAGTATTGAAATTGTTTCTTCCTGGCTGCTTGTAGTATTTTTCTCCTTGATCTGGGAATTTTGGAACCTAGATATAATATTCCTAGGAGTTTTCTTTTGGCGATCTTTTTCAGGAAGCAATTGGTGAATTCTTTCAACCTCTATTTCCCCCACTGGGTCTAACACATCAGGGCAATTTTCCTCGAGAATTTCTTTAAGGATGATATCTAGGTTCTTTCTTTGATCATGGCTTTCAGGTAGTCCAATAATTTTTAAATTATCTCTCCTGGATCTATTTTCCAGGTCAGTGGTTTTTCCCATGAGATATTTCACATTGCCCTCTAATATTTCATTTCTTTGGATCTGTTTAACAGCATCTTCATTTCTCATAAAGTCATTAGCTTTCATTTGTTCCAGTCTAACTATGAAGGAATGAATCCCCTCAGTGAGCTTTTTGAGATTCTTTTTCCATTTAGAAAATTCTTCTTTTTAAGGCATTCTTCTCCTCATTGCCTTTCTGAGCCTCTTTTGCCATTTGAGTTAGTCTATTTTTTAAGGTGTTATTTTCCTCAATCAGGCTGTTGACTGTCATTTCATACTTTTCTCGAATCTTTCTCATTTCTCTTCCCAATTTTTCCCCCACTTCTCTTATCTGCTTCTTAAGGTCCTCTATGTCCTGTAGTCAGCCTGTATTTTCATTTGGGGCTTTTGGTGCAGGAGTTCTAACCTCACAGTCCTCCTCCATGCTTTGATCCTCTTTGCCCCTAAAATAGGAGTCCAATGTAGAATTTTTCTGTTCATTTTATTTCTTTTGCCTTGGCATGTTGCCACTTAAATACTTGATTTTGGGGCTTGTTGCCATGGTAGGACTCTGCCACCAGACAGGAGAGCTTCTGTCCCAAATGTGGGGTCTTCACAATTTCCACCAGTTGGGTGGCCTCTGTAAAGTCTCCACCCACTCTGGCAAATTGGATACCCACCCCAAACTTTCTCCCCAGACCCCAGTCCAGATCCAGGCAGTTTAAAGCAAGAGCGTTTAACCCCCAGACTGGTTGCTGGATCTCCCTACAGTTTGCAGACCAGGAGCTAGAGCCTACACTGACACTGCAAAATGGCTTCTGTGCCACTGTTCCTTCAGCAGCTTTTTGCCCCCAGGGGAGGAAGACGAAGCGTTCCCCAAATACTGGTCCCAAAGTTCATAGGGCACTAACCTCTCATTTTGTCCTAGGCATATCTGTGCGGATAGTTCTGGAATCGACACAGCTGCTGGTGTTCTGGAGTCCCTCCAGCTGGCCGATGCCCCGGCCTCCCTAGGGCTAAAACCTCAGCTCACAAGGGCCTGGGCTCACCTCCCAGAGGGCTGTGTTGCCAGTTCTCAGAGCACTGCTCTGGCTGTTCCTTGCAGGGCTGCTGGGCTGTCCTCAGCAGGAGGTTATTTTCTCTGTATCGTTCTGTGGTTGCTGGGGCTCCAGAAGTTTTTCATATTCCCCTTCTACATTATTTGGAAGTTTTGTGGGGTGGAGTACCTTGGAAGTGCTGTTTCTACTCTGCCATCTTGGCTCCACCCCCCTAAACTCCATAATTATAGATAAAATTAGTAAAGTGAATCATGGAACTGAAGTCCTCATAGAAAAATGCATATCAAAATGTAAGCAGAATCTTTTTTGAACCAAAGACGTTAAAAACCATTTTATATGTGTGAATTAAGAATTAAAAAAAAATTCCCCTCTAGTGTGCTAAGATGTGTAAGAAACATATTCATAAAACTAAAAGCAAGAAATAGAAAACTTCAATAATAGTTTGCTATTATTTTTTTAATTGTCAAGTTTTTAAAGGTACATATTTACTATATACACCTTTAATAATAAATAATTTGCTAATGAAATATTTTGCTTTTTATCAGATAGTATTCTTAATCTATAATTCAAAGCCAAGAATACATCAGTTTTGAAAAATAATATTTTTTTTAAAATAGCTACTTAGCTTTTGTAACAACATAGTAGCTGTCTTCAACAATCTTTGTTTTGGCTACCATAAGTCAATATTTAAATTCAGTCATGCAATTAGAGTTCTCTACTTAGTGTAAATAAGTTGCTACACAAATAATACATAATAAAGCAGTTGATGTTCTTACAGAAGATTCGAGTGAATATTTTTTTCTAAAGATGGTATTCAAACATTCATATATACATTCATCCTTTTGAAATATTTTCAATTTTTCTTTAATATCAACCTTGCTTTCCAAATATTCATGTCACTGACTTACTTCACCTATTTTCTTGTAGAAACTTAGTCAGCCAATTCAGTTCACTTCATTTAAAAGCAACAAGGATTTATGGAGGCCTGTGGCCTAATGAAATTTCTGTTCTATAAGAGAAATATAAGTACATATACAAGTAAAGAGGGGTCAATTTGAAGGAAGAGAGGGACTTAAGAAGTGACAGAAAGAAAATATTTCATCAAGAGGTCACATCCAAATTAAACTTTTAAAAATGCCAAAGATTGTGCAAAGAATGCACTGGGTTTGTCTGGATATGCGATAATTTCTCCAAAAAAATTGTATCTTATTTTAATTATATCACACACTTTATTTGTACTTCCACATTAGAAAGTATTCAGGTTTATAAAGAAAGATTGTAATGGATGGAATGAACAATGGGAAAGAGGAAACAAAACCAAACAAGAAAAATGCAAGAGAGCAGGAAATTTGCATCTATCTGCATTCAAACTATTCTTTCTAGTTTTTTTTTTCTCTGAATGTAGACATATTTCTCCATCCTAAATCCTTTGGAGTTGTCTTATAGCCCTGCTTTGCTGAGAAGAGTCTAGTCTATCAAAGCTGGTCATCACACATACATTGTGTCTTTAAGTGTGTACATATTTCTTCTAGTTCTCTTCTCAATCAGAATCATTTCATATAAGCCTCTCCAGGCAAATATGAAGTCCATCTGCTCCTCATTTCTTATAGCACAGTAGTATTTCATTACATTCATATACCACAACTTGTATAGCCATTCCTCAGTTGATGGGCATCCCCTTAATCTCTAGTTCTTTGCCACCACAAAAAGAGCTGTTATTAATATTTTCTACATGTGGGTCTTCCTCCCACTTCTATGACCTCTTTGGGACACAACCCTAGAAGTGGTATTGCTGGGTCAAAGGGTATGGAATTATTTAAGGCCCTTTGCACATAGTTCCAGATTTCTCTCCAGAATGGTTGAATCAATTTACAACTCCACCAATGATACATTAGCATTCCATTTTTTCTACATCCTCTCCAGCATTTGTCATTTTGCTGTTTTGTCATCTTGGCCAATTTGACTGGTGAGATGTGGTACCTCAGAATTGTTTTGATTTGCATTTATCTAATCAATAGTGATTTAGAGCATTTTTTCATATACTTGTAGATATCTTTAATTTCCTCCTCTGAGAATTGCCTATGCATATCCTTTGACCATTTATCAATTGGAGAACTACTTGTATTCTTATAGATTTGACTCAGTTGTCTGTATATGTCAGAAATGAGGCCTTTATCAGAGACAAATATTATGAAAATTCTTTCCAGTTTCCCACTTCCCTCTTATTCTTGGTGACATTGGTTTTGTTCGTGTAAAATTTTTCAATTTAATATAATCAAAATTATTCATTTTGCATTTTATATTGCTCTCTAATTATTGTTTGGTCATTAAGTCTTCCCCTCTCTATAAATCTAACAGTAAAGTATTCCTTGCATTCCCAGATTGCTTATTGTATCAGCCTTTACACCTAGTTCATGGATGCATTTAGACTTGATTTTGGTATATGGTGTTAGATAATGGTCTATGACCATTTTCTATCATGATATATTCCATTTTTTAAACAAATGATTTATTAACTTCTGGTTTACATCATTCATTTCTGGCAGATTTTGAGTTACAATTTTTCCTCACTTTTCCCCTACCCACCACTACAGAATAGCAGTCCCATAAGATATCCCCTCATCCAATCTGCACTCTCCCACATCTTCTCCCATAACCCCTTCGACTTTACCATTCGGGCAAGGTGAATCTCTGTGCCCCAATGCCTGCACATCTTATCTCCCAATTACATCCAAAATAGTATTAATAATAGTATTTATATATATTTGAAACAGTTAAATTTAATACTTCAAATTCCAGATCCATTCCTTTTGTCCCTTGTCACCCACACCCTCTAGGAAGATAAGCAATTCAGTATGTGTTGCATATGTATAGCTATGCAAAACATTACCATAGTAGATATATTGTAAAGGGCTGCTTATATTTCCCTCCCACCCATCCCAACCATGATTGTGATTCTGATTGTGCTTCCACAATATTGGAAATGTTTCTTCCTGGCTGCTTGTAGTATTTTCTCCTTGATCTAGGAATTCTGGAACCTGGCTATAATATTCCTGGGGCCTTTCTTTTTAGGATCTTTTTCAGGAGGTGATCTGGGGATTCTTTCAACCTCTATTTCACCCACTGGGTCTAAAACATCACGGGAATTTTCCTTGAGAATTTCTTGAAGGGTGATTTCTAGGTTCTTTCTTTGATCATGGCTTTCAAGTAGTCCAATAATTTTTAAATTGTCTCTCCTGGATCTATTTTCCAGGACAGTGGTTTTTCCCATGAGATATTTCACATTGCCTTCTAATCTTTCATTTATTTGGATCTATTTAACAACATCTTGATTTCTCATAAAGTCACTAGATTCCATTTGCTCCAGTCTCACTCTAAAGGGATGAATCTCCTCAGTGGGTTTGTCAAACAGTAGATTACTATAATCATTGACTCCTGAGTCTCGAGTACCCAATCTATTTCATTGACCCACTACCCTATTACCCAACCAGTACAACGTCATTTTGATGACTGCTGCTTTATAATACAAATTAAAATCTAGTATGGCTAGGCCACCTTACCTAGCATTCCTTTTAATTGATTCCCTCGATATTCTGGACTGTTTTATCTTCCGAATGAATTTTGTTACAATGTATTCTATCTCTATAAAGTAATTTTGGTAGATTGATTGGTATGGCACTAAATAAGTAATTTAATTTAGGTAAAATTGCCATTTTTATTATTTTAGCTCAACCCAGCCATGAGCAACTGATGTTTTTTTCAAATTAGTTAGATCTCACTTAATTTGTGTGAAAAGTGTTTTGTCATTGTGTTTCTATAGGTCCTGTTTTTGTTTTGGCAGGTAGATTCCCAAATATTTTTAAGGTCTACGGCAAATTTAAATGGGATTTCTCTTGCTAACACTTGCTGTTGGATTTCTTAAGAAATATATAGGAATGCTGAGGATTTATGTGTGTTTATAGTATATCCTGCTACTTTGCCAAATTTATTGTCTCAAATAGGTTTTTTATGTGATTCTCTAGGATTCTCTAAGTATATAATCATATCATCTACAAAGAGTGATAGCTTGGTCTCTTGCTGATGGCTTTAAAGAGATGCTACCTATTATTTTAAGGATGGCTCCATTTATTCCTATACTTTCTAGTGTTTTTAATAGTAATGGATGTTGTATTTTATCAAAAGCCTTTTCTGCCTCTATTAAAATAATAGTGTTGTTTCTACTAGTTTTATTGGTGATATGATCAATTATACTGATGGTTTTCCTGATATTAAAACATCCTTGCATTCTTGGAATAAATACTACCTGATCAAAGTGCATCAATCTTGTGATAAGTTTCTGGAGTCTTGTAGCTAATATTTTATTAAAATATTTGCAACTATTTTCATGAGGGAAATTGGTCTATAATTTTGTTTTTCCATTTTATCTTTTACTGATTTAGGTATCAAAACCATATTTGTATAATAAAAAGAATTTTGTAAGACTATTTCTTCACTAATTTTTACAAATGTTTGGCAGAGTATTGTAATCAAATGTTCTTTAATTGCTTGCTAGCATTCACTAGTAATGCAATCTGGCCCTGGAGAGTTTTTCCTTGGGAGTTCTCTGATGGCTTGTTCAATTCTTTTTCTGAGATGGGGCTAAGTAATTTACTTCCGCTTCGGTTAATCTGGACAATTTGTATTTTTTGTAACTATTTATCCATTTCACTAAGATTGTCAAATTCATGTCCATTACAATTTGCCAAAATAAAAAATCAAGTCTATAAAACTTCCCCTAAGGAATACCTTTGCTGCATCCCAAAAGTTTTGGTATGTTGTCTCATTATCGTCATTCTCTTGAATGAAGTTAGTTATTATTTCTATAATTTCTTGTTTGACCCACTTATTCTTTAGGATTAAATTATTTAGTTTCCAATTAGCTTTTAGCCTATGTTTTCATGGCCCTTTTATTTCCTCATGATGCATTTAATATGTCTGCCTTTCTGCACTTAATTGTGAGGTTTTTATGCCCCAGTATATGGTTAATTTTTTTGTATATGTCATGTACCACTAAGAATAAGGTATATTCCTTTTTAACCCCATTCAGTTTTCTCCAAAGATGTATCATATCTAGCTTCCTTAAAATTCTTTTCACCTCCTTAACTTCTTTCTTGTTTATCATGAGGTTAGATTTATCAAATTCAGAGAGGTGGAGAATGAGGTTCACCACTAGTATAGTTTTGCTATCTATTTCTTCCTTTAATTCCCTTAACTTCTCCTCTAGGAATTTGGATGTTATACCGCTTGCTGCATATATGTTAAGTAATAATATTGCTTCATTCTTGATGGTGTCTTTTAGCAGGACATAATTTCCATCCTTATCTCTTTTGATTAGATCGATTTTTTGCTTTTGCTTCATCTGAGATAAGGATTACTACCCCTCCTTTTTCAGCTTAGCTGAAGCAAAATATACTCTATTCCAGCCTTTTACCTTTACCTTATGTGGATCCCCTTGTTTCAAATGTGTTTCTTGTAGACAGCATATTGTAGGATTATGGTTTTATATCCATTCTACTATCCACTTCTGTTTTATGGGAGAGTTCATCCCATTCACATTCACAGTTATGATTACTATCTATGTCTTTCCACCCATCCTATTTTCTCTCCTGTTTATGCTTTTGTTTCTCCCTTCCCCTCCTTAAGAGTTTTCCTTTTGGGGGGGTGGCTAGGTGGTGCAGTGAGTAGAGCACCAGCCCTGGAGTCAGAAGGACCTGAGTTTGGTTCTGGCCTCAGACCCTTAACCCACACAAACAAAAACAAAAACCTAGCCGTGTGACCTTGGGCAAGTTACTTAACCCCAATTGCCCTCCAAAAAGCCAAAAAAAAAAAAAGAGTTTTCCTTTTGACTGATGCCTCCTTCAGTATTCCCTCCCTGTGACCCCCTCTCTTCACCTACCCTTTCCCATTGCTACTATTTTCCTCCCTTTTAACTACACTCCCCTTCTTATACCCCCTTACCCCTCCTACTGCCTATAGGACACAATGGATTTTTATACATATCAGGGTATGTTATTCATTCTTTGGCCCCAAAACAATGAGCATAAATTTCATGAAGTGCTCCTCTCCCTCCCTCATTTCCCTCTATTATAATGAGTTTTTTTCACTTTATAATATGAATCTTAACTCATTATATTGATGCCTCTTTGAACCAGAACCAATGGGAATAAAATTCATATATTGTTCATCTCCCTCCCTCCTTCCCCTCTACTTTATTATGTTTTTATGCCTCTTGGTGTGGCATAATTTAACTTTTTCTGCCTCATCCTTTCCTTTTCTCCCATTATAACATCTTTGAACCCATTAATAAGATGATTTTTTTATCATAAGATTAGTTCACTTATACGCACAACCTTTATTTATGTATATACCTTTTAAAGGTCAAAATAATCATATAAATTTCAGCACTGACAACTATCAGCTTCTTATATAGGAATGTAAACAGTTTGTTCTTATTGAATCCCAAGTTATGCGCATTTGTGTGTGCGTGTGTGTGTGTGTGTGTGTGTGTGTGTGTGTGTGTGTGTTTTCCTTGTTAACCTTTTTATTTTTCTTGAGTCTTGTAATTGGAGATAAAATTTTCCATTGAGCTCTGCCTTTTTCATCAGGAAAGTGTGGAAATCCCTTATTTCATTAAATGACCATCTCCTTGCCTGAAAGATCATGCTCAGTTTTTCTGGGTAGTTAATCCTTGGTTGCAGTTCTAGCTCTTTTGCTTTATGAAATATTAAATTCCAATCCCTCCAATCTTTTAATGTAGAAGCTTCTAGGTCCTGTGTAATCCTGACTGTAGTTCCCTCTTATTTGAATTATTTCTTTTTTGGCTGCTTGCAGTATTTTCTCCTTGACCTTGTAATTCTGGAATTTGGTTACTCTTTTTCTTGGAGTTTTCAATTTGGGATCTGTTTCAGGAGGAGTCGAGTGAATTCTTTCAATAACCATTTTACCCTCTGATTCTAGGACTTTGGGACAGTTTTCTTTGACAATCTCTTGGAGGATGTTATCCATGCTGCTTTTTTTCATCATGGCTTTCCAGAAGACCAATAATTCTTAGGTTATCTCTCCTGGATCTGTTCTCCAGATCAGTTGTTTTTACAGGGAGATATTTTACACTTTCTTCTGATTTTACAATCTTCATGTTTTACTTGACTGACTCTTGTTGCATCCTAGAGTCCTTAACTTTGATTTGACTGATTCTGGTTTTTAGTGAATTATTTTCCTTGGTTACTTTTGGAAGCTCCTTTTGTTTAGCGAGGTATTTTCACAATTTAGATTTTGAACCTCCTGTTCCAGTTCACAAATTTTATTTTTAAGGATTTGTTTTCTTCAGTGAGATTTTTTTTCCAACTTAGACACTGTAGATTTAAATTATCTTCTACTTCTTTAATTTGGCTCTTAAAACATGTCTTGAGCACCTCCAAGAATCTTTTTGTGCTTGAGACTAGTTCATATTTCCTTCTGTGGTCTCAGGTGTGGATACAGAGTCCATAGTGTCTCCTGAAAGTGATTCTTCTCATTTATAATAATTGGATTTCATTGTCATTGGTCTTTCCTTTGCAAGTTGCTTCTGGCCCATTGTGATTGCATATTTCTTGACCTTTAAAGCTCTTTTAAATAACTTTAAAGGTTCTGGTTTACAGAACTCTTCTCAGGCTGGGAGCTAGGTGCCTGGTTGTTGACATTTTGTCCTGTACGTTATGGGTGTATAGACTGAGGCCTAGGCCAGGATTCTCAGTGTTTCCCTTGAGTTACCTTGAGACTCACAGAAAAATCTGTGGGGGAGAGGTGGTCTGGCCATTTCAAATTTCAGCCTCTATGCCCCTGGGCTACAGCTTAATCAGGCTCAGCAGTAAGCATCCAGCAGAGCTGGTGTCTGTAGATTTCGCTGGTGATGCTAAGGTCCAAGACCTGGGCTTGTGTTGTTAGCACTTTCTGGATGCTCCCCCACTTCCAGAACTTTGGCTGGTTACCTGAGGTGGGGCTTTTTAGAACCCCTCCTGCTCTTTACTTCTGCCTCCTTACTGCCTAAGTTTCACCCTTTCTCAGTGACTCTTAAACGTGAGACCATTTCTACTATTTCAGGATTTTACTCTGGGTGGGACATTTATCTCTGGGTTTTCTGGGTCAAGGAGAGGGAATCAGAGCAGCTAGGGCTGACTTTGCCTTCTTGGCTTCTGGAAATTCAGGTCAATGATTTTTCAACTTCTATACTGTGGGTTGATAGCCCCAGGAGAAGCTATTGTCCCTGCTTCGGGCCCTATGCTTTCTCTTACACAGCTCTGGCTGATCTTCTCACCCTGGTGAGACTGTTGCAATTTACCCTCGGGGTAAGTGAGTCAGCTGGATGGGGCTCCTTCTCACTCTGCTGTATCCTGCTCACTGGTCCCTGCTGGTGCAGCCCTTCCAGACCTACATAGGCCCTGTCCTCCCCTGAGAATCTGCCATGCTTCATCTCCCAATGGATTCTCTCTAAAATCCATTCAGATTCACTTTTTACATTTTAGTGATTGGATTCATGGAGGAGCTTAGGAAAAAAAAAAACAACCGAAATCTTCAAATATCCATAACAAAGTAAAAATGTCATTATATATCATGTCTCAAAAATACATGTGTCACCATCTACATTCTTAAGTACATCACTTTTCTGTCTATCATCAGGTGGGTAGCATGTTTCATCCTGAATGTTTGGGAATCATAGTTTTTCATTGCATTGATCAATGTTCTTAAGTTTTGTTTTGTTTTTTCTCATTTTGTCTATCTTTACTTTGTTGCTACTGTGTAAAATATTCAACCCACTAGTGCCTTGTACTTTTAAGGTATAAGATGTTAAATTATAAACTGTGTGAAATTATGTAGTATAGATGCCAATTAAGAACATTTTTAAAAGCCTTGTATTTGTTCTTTGTATAATTAATCAGATAGCACTGCTCTCCCTTTCCACTGTCACTACTAATCTAGAAAATTATTTGACCTAAATAACTAGTTCCATCAGTTTTTTTAAACACAGTATTTTGTAAGCTGCTCTATGTCTATAAGTATGATATTTTTATCTTGTAATACTTCCCTTTGCTTTATATTTAATATATCTTTATTGATGTATTTTTTTTTAAATTTTGCCTAGATTTTTCTCCTGATTTCTCCCAACTCCCTTTCTAATAACTGTTTTTTTGAAAAAAAGTTCAAAAGAGGAAAAGAATTAAACAAAATCATTCAATATCTTGAAAAAAATTAAAATTATATACACTATGTCAAACCCATGAAACCTCAACCTCTACAAATGAATATTGCTTTTAAATTAAAAAAAAAATCACTTTCTGTTAAGATAAGAAAAGGACATAAAGTACATTACAATGAACACGGAAATAGTCGTGTGATTATTTAAATTTCATCAATTGAGAACTGATAAAAAAACATTCAACCTCACATTGCATAAAATAAACCAGGTCTAGGACATCCAATAAAGATCAGAAGAAATAGACCATGTAATTTAGATCAAGTCAGGGAAGTACCTCTTTGCAGTCACTAAACATTTCATCTGATGCCATGGTATGGATATATATTTTTTTGGGAAAATAGATAGGAATTCCTGTTTTAAGTATCTAATGGTCCTTAGCATATATTGAATCTATTTCTTAGAAGTAAAATACAACTAAAAAAGAGATTTTTTTCCCAGTTCATTGGTTTCAGAAACATAAATGGCTTGAAAACCATTTCTCAAAAAATGCAGACTTTTGCTTTTGTTGTCATTTCTACTACTCTAATGATACAGCAAAGGTGATACTGGTGCATTTATTGAAGAAGGATTCAGAAATTGCATTAGGGCTGATGAAGATTAATGATTGTTTTCAAATGAGAAATATAATTTAAGAGCATCTAGAATGGTCATGTTATATCAATTGACACAGTGATTATTTTATACTTAGAGAAAAACTAAAAGATATAACAAAAGTTACCTTTATTTCTAATATTATTTTATGTCAATTGATGCACCTTGTTTTATTTCTAATGTCAAAAACCAATTATATCTCATTTGCTGAGCTCTTGTTCACGATTAAGGTTTAATTAAAGGAAATTTATTGATGTTGTATTGGATGAAGGTTAGTATACACATTTCTTTAAAAAAAATAAATAAACTAATAGTGACAAATCCAAAGAATAATGGGATATCTGAATTTAATTGTCCTGTGATTGTCAAAAGGTTTGAAACCAGGGGGCAGAGCCAAGATGGGAGAGTAGAAACAGGACTTCCAAGCAGCTACAGTTCCCCACTTCCCCAATCCATGTAAAGGGGATTCTGAACAAACTTTGGAACTACAGAACCCACAAAATGACACAGAGAATCTAACCTCCCACTGAGGACAGCCTGGCAGCCCTGCAGGGAGTAGCCAGCCCATCAATCTGATAGCCGACCCCAGGCCCACATGACCCAGAGGTTTAAGCCCTAGGGCAGGCCTGACCAGCAGCCTGCTGGAGAGACTCCAGATCACCAGCAGCTGTGGCATTACCAGAATTAGCAAAACACAGATGGCAAAGACAAAGTGAGAGGTCACTGCACTGCAGACTTTGGGACCAGTAGTGGAGAAAGGCTGTTGGGTTTTGCCAACAGCCTTGTTGAGAAGTCACTGAGATGATTAGGCTCAGCAAACACCACCTGGTAGCTTTAGCTCCTGGCCTGCAGACTGTAAGGGGACAAAGCAAACAGTCTGGGAGTAATCTGTCTTGCTTTATCCTGCGTGGATCTGGATTATGGTCTAGGGTGGAGGTCTTGGGGTATGTGAGCAGCTTGCCAGACAGTGTGGAAGAATCAGAGAGGGCATCCAACTAATACTTCCAGCAGCTGAGAAAAACCCAGCATTCAGGAGAGAAGCTCCCCTGGATGGTGGCAGAGTCATACTGTAGCAAAAAGCCCAGGGGTCAAGTGACTGAGTGGTGACATGAGTAGGCAAAGGAAGCAAAATAAAAAGAGTACCCCAATTGTACACACCTACTTTTGGCAACAAAAAGTATCAAAGCATTGATCAAGAGGAGACAGTGACGTCAGAACTGTTGCACCAAAAGGTTACAAGAAAGATACCAGCTGGTTACATGGCATAGAAGACCTTAAGAAGCAAATGAGGCTATAGAAAATTAGCTTTTGACCAGACCTCTTCCAAACCATGTAAAAGGGGACTCTGAACAACTTCTGGAGCCCCAGTACCCACAGAACGACACAGAGAAGCTGACCACCCACTGAGGACAGCCCAGCAGCCCTGCAGGGAGGGACAGCACAGTGCTCTGGGAGCAGACAGCCCAGGGCAGAGAGCCGAGCCAAGGTCCGTGTGAGCCACGGTTTTAGTCCCAGGGCAGCTGGGTGGCAGCCGGCTAGAGAGACCCCAAAACACCAGCAGCTGTGGCGATTCCAGGATTATCAACACAGAAATGCCTAGGACAAAGTAAGAGGTTAGTGGCCTATGGACATTGGGACCACTATTTGGGTAACATTTGGCTTCTTTCCCTAGGGGCTAGAAGATGCTGAGGAGATGCTCTCCATTTTGCAGCTTCAGTGGCAGCATCAGCTCCTGGCCGGTGAACTGTAGGGAGATACAGAGACCAGTCTTGGAGGTTAATCATTCTTGCATTAACCTGCTTGGATCTGGATTGTGATCTGGGGAAAAGTCTTGGGTGGGCATCCAACTGGCCAGATCTGGAAGTTGTGAAGACCCCAACATTCGGGGCGAAAGCTCCCCTGTCTGGTCACAGAGTCCTACTGTGGCAACAAGCCCAAAAGTCAAGTAACTAAGTGGCAACATACCTAGGCAAAGGAAACAAAATAAAAAGAAAAATGAAATATTAGACTCCTATTTGGGGCAAAGAGGATCGAAGCAGGGAACAGGAGGAGGACTGTGAGCTCAGAAATCCTGCTGCAAAAGCCCTAAAGAAAAATATGGGCAGGTTACAGCCCATAGAGGACCTTAAGAAGCAGATAAGAGAAGAGGAGGAAAAATTGGGAAGAGAAATGAGAAGGATGCAGGAAAAACATGAAATGAGAGTCAACAACCTGACTGAGGAAAATAACACCTTAAAAATAGACTACCTCAAATGGCAAAGGAGGCCCAAAAGGGCAATGAAAAGAAGAATGCTTTAAAAAGCCAAATTTGCCAGATGGAAAAAGAATCTCAATACCTAACTGAGGAGATTCATTCCTTCAGAGTTAGACTGGAGAAAATGGAAGCTAATGACTTTATGAGAAATCAAGATGCTGTTAAACAGATCGAAACAAATGAAAGAATAAAAAGCAATGTGAAATATCTCATGAGGAAAGCCAATGACCTAGAAAATAGATCCAGAAGAGATAATTTAAAAATTATTGGATAGATCCAGGAAAGATAAATTAAAAATTTTTGGACTACCTGAAAGCCATGATCAAAGAAAGAACCTAGAAACCACCCTTCAAGAAATTCTCAAGGAAAATTGCCCCGATGTTTTAGAACCAGAGGGCAAAATAGAGGTTGAAAGAATCCACCGATCACCTTCTGAAAAAGATCCCAAAAAGAAAACACCCAGGAATATTATAGCCAGGTTGCAGAATCCCCAGATCAAGGAAAAAATACTACAAGCAGCCAGGAAGAAACAATTTCAATATTGTGGAAACACAATCAGAATAGCACAGAACCTGGAAGGTTCTACACTGAAGGATGGAAGGGAATGGAATATGATATTCCAGAGGGCAAAAGAGCTGGGACTGAACCCAAGGGTCACCTACCCAGCAAAACTGAGTATTTTGTTTCATGGGAAAATATGGTCATTCAGTGGAATAGAGGACTTTCAAACATTCTTGAGGAAAAAACCAGAGTTGAATAGAAAATTTGACATCCAGACACAAGAAGCAAGAGATGCCTGAGAAGGTAATCAGGCAAAAGAAATCAAAAGAAACTTACCAAAGTTGAATGATTTACATTCCTACATGGAAAAACAATAACTTTGACTGATGAAACCTTTCTCAGTATGAAAATAGTTGAAGAAAGCTATGTGGGCATATGAACACATGTGAATGTGTATATATATATATGTTTACAGTTATACATGGATAGAGGGCACAGGTTGAATTTGGTGCGAAGGGATGATACTTAAGGGGTGAAGTTATGAGGTGAGAGAGGAGAGTGGCAAGAGGAGACGGGGAGAGACAGGGTAGGGTAAACTATCTCATGTAGAAGAATCAAGGGGAAGTGGCTGCAGGGGAGGGGAAGAATAGGAAGGCAAAAAGGCAAAACCACATTCTCATTGGATTTGGGTCAGGGAGAGAATGCCATACATATTAAATGGGATATCTCAACCTGCAGCAGAATAGGGGCAAGGGGGATGGGAGGGAGGATGGTGGAGGGGAGGGCAGTGTGGGGGGAGGGGAGGTTGGAAGTACCCACTATTCAAGAGGGACAGGATCAAAGTAAAGAATGGACCAGGTGGGGGGTGGGATTGGTGGGAGGTAATTATAAGCAGCCTTTTACAACATATCTACTATGGTAACGTTTTGCATGGCTATACATGTACAACACATACTGAATTGCTTATCTTCCCAGAGGGAATGGGTGACAAGGAATGGATCTGAAATTCAAGGTTTCAAAATTAAACGCCTCAAATATATATAAATACTATTATAAATACTATTTTGCATGTAATTGGGAGATAAAATGTACAGGCATTAGAGCACAGAGACTCACCTTGCTCTAATGGTAAAGTCTAAGGGGGTATATGAGAACATATGGGAGAGAGCAGATTGGATGAGGGGATACCTTGTGGGACTGCTATTCTGGGGTATTGGGTAGGGGGAAAATGGGGGAAAATTGTAACACAAAATCTGGCAGAAAAGAATGGTGTAAAGCAGAAATCAATGAAGCATTTGCAAAATAAAAAAAGTAGCAAATGAGAGAAGTGGAGGAAAAATTGGGGAGAGAAATGAGAATGATGCAAGAAAATTATGAAAGGAGAATCAACTGCCTGACTGAGGAAAATAACACCTTAACAGTATATTAACTCAAATGGCAAAAGAGGCTCAAAAAGGCAATGAAGAGAAGAATGCCTTAAAAATCTGAATTTCACAGATGGAAAAAGAATCTCACAAGCTCTCAGAGGAGAGATTAGATTGGATTAGATCAGAGCAAATGAAAACTAGTGAGTTTATGAGAAATCAAGATGCTGTTAAACAGATCCAAACAAATGAAAGAATAGAAGGCAATGTGAAATACCTCATGGGAAAAACCACTGGTTTATTTAGGTTAGTGCCCTTTGGACTTTGGGACCAGTATTTGGGGAATGCATTAGCTTCCTCCCCTGGGGGCTAGAAGCTGGAAAATAGATCCAGGGGAGATAATTTAAAAAATTATTGGACTACCTGAAAGCCATGATCAAAGAAAGAACCTGGAAATCATCCTTCAAGAAATTCTCAAGGAAAATTGCCCTGATCTTTTAGACCAGAGGGCAAAAGAGAGGTGGAAAGAATTCACTGATCACCTCCTGAAAAATATACCCAAAAGAAAATTCCTAGGAATATTATAGCCAGGTTCCAAAATTCCCTGATAAAGGAGAGAATATTACAAGCAGCCAGGAAGAAACAAGTTGAAATTTGTGGAAACAAAATCAGGATGACAAAAGGTCTGGCAGCTTTTACATTGAGGGTGTGATGGGCGTGGAATATGATAAAACTAAGAATCACCTACCAGCAAAATAGAGTATCACGTTTCAGGGGAAAATATTGTCATTCAGTGTAATAGAGGACTATCAAGATTTATTTTTTTCTCCAAATGCTTTATTAAATTCTGGTTTACATCATTCATTTCTGGCAGATTTTGAGTTGCAATTTTTCCCTATCCCCCAAACCAGAATAGCATTCCCACAGGATATAACCTCATCCCATCTTCCCTCTCCCATATCTTCTCCAATACCCATTCGACTTTTTCAGTAGGGCAAGGTGAAACACTGTGCCCCAATGCCTGCATATCCTATGTCCCAATCATATGTAAAATATTATTAATAGTATTTATATATTTTTACACATTTGATTTTAAAACTTTGAATTCCAGATTAATTCCCTTCCTCCCTTGTCACCCACCCTTACTGGGAAGATAAGAAATTCAGTATATGTTGTACATGTGTAGCTATGCAAAACATTACCATAGTGGATAAATTGGAAAAAACTGACTATATTTCACTCCCTCTTATTCCACCTCCCACTTGGCCTATTCCCTACTTTGATTCTATCCTTTTTCAGAAGTGGGTGCTTCTTACTTCCCTCCCCCCTTCCCTCCCACCCTCCCTTCTCTCATCCCTGCTCTCATCCCCTAAACCCCTAATCTCCTGTAGGGTGAGATATCCTATTCAGTATTTATGTCATTCTCTCCCTTATTCAAATTCAATGAGAATAAGGCTTTGCCTTTTTGCCTTCCTGTTCTCCCCCTCCCTTGTAACCATTTTCCCTTGCTTCTTCTATATGAGATAGTTTACACCATTCTGCCTCTCCCCAACTCCTCTCGTTATATCCCTCTTACCTCTTAAGTTCAGCTTTTGAGTATTATCCCTTCCTACTAAATTTGACCTGTGTCCTCTATCTATGTATACCTGTAAACATACATACACACATTAACATATGTATCCATATGCCCATATATACTTCTTCAACTATTTTCATACTGAGAAATGTTTCACCAGTCATAGTTATTGTTTCTCCATGTAGGGATGTAAACAGTTCAACTTTAATAAGTTCATGATGATTTCTTTTTCCTGTTTACTTTCTCAAGTATCTCTTGGTTCTTGTATCTGAATGTCACATTTTCTATTCAATTCTGTTTTTTTTTTTCATCAAGAATGTTTGAGAGTCCTCTATCCCACTGAATGACCATATTTTCCCTGACACATGATACTCAGTTTTGCTGGATAGGTGATTCTTGGTTTTAATCCCAGTTCCTTTGAGCTCCAGAATATCATATTCCAAGCCCTTCAACCCCTCAGTATAGAAGCTGCCAGATCCTATGCTATCCTGATTGTGTTTCCACTGTATTCAAATTGTTTCTTCCTGGCTGCTTGCAATATTCTCTCCTTGATCTGGGAATTCTGGAACCTGGCTATAATATTCCTAGGAGTTTTCTTTTGTTTTTTTTTCCTCTTTTTCTTTTTTTCTTTTTTCCCTTCCAGTCTGCTGGGCTGTCCTCAGCAGGAAGTTACCTTCTTTGTGTCATTTTGTGGGTTCTGGAGCTCCAAAGGTTTTTCAGAGCCCACTTTTATATAAATTTTGAGGTGGTGGGAGAAAGAGTTGCTTCTACTCCACCATCTTGACTCTGCCCCCAATAGTGATTTTTAGGTATTCTTGATGACAAAACCAGATTTGAATAGAAAATTTGATATTCAGATACAAGAAGCAAGAAAAGCTTGAGAAGTTAAACAGGGAAAAGAAATTATAAGGAACTTATCAGTTGAACCATTTACATTCCTACATGGAAAAATAATAATTGTAACTTATGAATTTTTCTCAGTATGAAAATAGTTGAAGAAGGGTATATGGGCATATGGATATATATGTGAATTGTGTATACATGTTTACAGGTATATGTAGATAGAGTGCACAGGACCATTTTAATAGGAAGGGATGATGCTTAAAGGATGAAACTGAGAGGAGAGAGGAATATGGTGGGAGGAGAGTAGGACAGACAGAAAGGTGTAAACTATCTCATATAGAAGAGTCAAGGGAAAATGGTTGCAATGGAGGGAAGAACAGGAAGGCAAAAAGGCGAAACCTTATTCTCATTGAATCTGGCTAAGGGAGAGAATGACGTATATACTAAATAGGATATCTCACCCTACAGGAGAGTAGGGGGGAGGGGGATGAGATGGAGATGATGGAAGGGAGGGCAGGCTTGGGGGTAGGGAAGTTGGAAGCACCCATTTTTGAAAGCAGACAGGATCAAAGTAGGGAATAGAACAAGTGCGAGGTGGGCTAGGAGGGACAGAAATATAGTTAGTATTTTAGAATATATCTACTATGGTAATATTTTTCAAAACTACACATGTTCAACATATACTGAATTGCTTATCTCTCCATTAAGGGTGGGTGACAAGGGAGGAAGGAAATGAATCTGGAATCCAAAGATTTAAATTCACATGTTTAAAATTACATAAATACTATTATTAATAATATTTTACATGTAATTGGGAAATAAGATTTACAGGCATTTGGGTACAGAGATCCACCATGCCCTACTGGAAAAGTTGAAGGGGGGTATGGGAGAAAATTTGGGAGAGAGCAGATAGGAGGAGGGGATATCCTGTTTGACAACTATTTTGGGGTGGTGGGTAGGGGGGAATGGGGAAAAATTGTAACTAAAAATCTGGTTGAAATTAATGATGCAAACTGGAAGTTCATAAAGCATTTTGGGGGAAAAATGTGTGAAACCAATCCGAAAGTCAAAATTTAAAATTTCTGATAGTTTTGAGAAAGTGTTATTGTTTAGAATTGTCAAAACATCCCAAAAATATGATAATGTATTGGTAATACATTTGTAACAATCTCCTTGAAACATCAGCTACCAGAGTAACCACAAAATCACAGTAATTTATAAGGCCTTGCACAAAATCATGATTAAAAAAAATAAATGAGAAAAAAAGTAATCACTATTTGTCAATGACAAATTTTAATCTCATTTATATATAGTAATAGTGAAATTCAGGCAAGATGATCATATGGAGCAAAAATAGTGGCTTTTTTCAAACAAAACTATTCCAATACAAAAGCTTTGCAAGAGAGAGCACCTTATCTTGATTATACTAAAAGAAAAGTCAGGTAACTTATTCATCAATTAAATTTATTCAGCTTCATCTTTGCCTTTCTTTAATGGAAATGCAAAGTTAAAGGTCTTCCCTGCCCCTAGGTTATTTCCTAGGCTTAAGAGACTCTAAGAACCTTCCTTGATTTGAAAATATACTCTGCCCCCTAATAGGCTGAATGTGGTCACATGGAACCTTGTGGCAGGAGGTTTCCTTTTCAGTAATGCCCACACCTAGATGCTGTGTGATTGGGCTGTGGGTCTAGAGGGTTGTGACATTCTCTGAACCTGGAGAAGGCTATATAATCCCTGATGTGAGGGATTTTGAGAAGTGTTGTGTGACTTAACCAGATGAGACTCTGGGCAGCTGTTGAGAGCCCCCTGCCTTTGAAATCCCAGATGTTGAAGCTTCCCTCTCTGGTAACTATGATTTGGACAATTGGAAGTCTGTCTGTTTGATCTGTTTCTGTGCCTAGTAACTTCTGTCTGTATACTCTGGAGTTCGGAGTGCTGACCTTTTTCCCCTGGACTAGGTAAACGATATATGTTTGATTAAAGTAAGCATGTTAACCCATTTTGAGCTGCTTTCCTTTAGAAAAGCAGATCTAAGAAGCTGTGTTGGCAGCCACCCTGGGGATGCTGGGGTGCTTGCCGCTACACTTTCTCATGATGCACCCCACTTTCCAGTTGACAGCAATAGTTAGTAAGGCTTGCAAAGTACCAAATCTCAATTTGCTTAACCCAATGACTGTGATGAAATGCTTATATAACCCTTTATCTATGATGAAAAGTGTTCCAGATTTTTGTAATCTATTTTGAACCAGTGTCAAAATGTATATAGGAAATGATATGTCTAGTCTCTAGGCTATGAAGGGAATATGTCTACTCATATTGATGATGCAATTATATCTCAGCATTACTTTGATTCAAAAGAGGAGCAGGAGAGAATAACTTCATTTTACCCAGCTAATACTCAGTGATTACAGACATTCACCAGTCATTTAAACAGGAGACATACGAAATTCAACAGCTCTGGAAACTGCTGAGTTTTCCCATTGGGACAAAAAATATGCCAAATATTGCAAACAATTTAAAGTGTCCACAGATGAGTTGTAAATTAAAATCAGATCTTATTGGTCAGATTTTACCATAATTAAATATAGGACTATGTAAATCAATTGTAACTGTTAAAAAAAATCTGATAGTTTTTCCAAGTTTCAGGTCTTTTCCAAAACTAACATAATCTGTTCTCATAAAAGTGTCTCCTTGGAATTAGCCTGTATTAAACAAATAATATATATTCATAAAGTTCTTTGACTTATTTGTGGTTTTGTATATTGAAGATGAATTACCTTCATCATTTATCAGATTGTTGTGATTACAAAACAAGTGTCATCTCTTTCTCCAAGACAGGAAAATAAACTGTTAACTGCTTTGTTGCTTTTGGGTTAGTTCATTATCTGATTAATGTTAAATGTCATAAAAATTGACTTATTTGTATATGTACAAATTATTAATAAAAATAATAAACCAAATAGCTTCATGTCTTAGTTTCTATGTATTCAAATAGTCACACTCTGTGGACATAAACAGTATACTGACTCTGCATAACTAGTAACAGAACATAGAATTTATGTGCAGACTTAACAAAAAAGGATATTCAAATAGTTAAAAACCTGGAAAACAAAACAATATTTATAAGTACCTATAAGCATACTAGGCCAAGGAAGAAAATGTTAGAATGTATTTGAACTTTTTTCCACTTTTCTGAAAAATCTTTTTTTAAAGGACAGTGACCTCTGGGTCATTCCTTTCCCTTTCACTCTGTCCTTGACCCTACAATCAGGATCACTCCCTTACATTTCAGAGTCCTGCCCCCACCACCCCTAGAGTTACTTAGGTCTTTAGGCACTTAGGTAAGGTATTACCCCTGTGCCCACCAACTCCTCCTCTCTGCAAGAAAAGTTCCACGAATCCACACCAACAAAAACCATTATAAACCAGGCAATGTGATGGCTCCCTTCATGACCTGTCTCTTTAAAATAATGAATTACATTCCTAGCACTTTGAGAGCAAACTATCATGTATATAGAATGGTATTGTAAAGGGACAATTTATTTAAAATATAAAGGGAGTCCTTATTGTTCAAAGCAAAGAACCTCCCTTGAAAATAAAAGATTGATAGGGCAGCCAAACACCAGTCCTGAATCAGCAGTGGAAAATCAATAGATTATTTTCAGACAAGAACATTCTAAATTTTTCGGATATGAAAGTAGTACATTTCTGGATGATGGCAACATTAAAGGCATAACCATCTTCATATGTGCCTGAGGTGGAATGGAGGAGTAGCCCATGGGCTATGAATAGGTTGAGAAACTGACTTATTAGAGTGTTTGAGGAAGAGTTGAAATGTATTTTGAACTGGTAACTTTGAGGGGGAATGGGATAAGAAACTGATACAAGAAATACTTGGGGGCAATGGGATTTTGGTGATGACCTACAAATATTCTGAATCCCTAGCATATATAAGGTATAATGAGGTGTGAAAATGTTCGTCAATTAAATGTTCAAGAAGTTGTGGGAAAATAGTGACACTAATGCATTGTCATTAGAGTTGTGAATTGATCTTAGCATTCTTGAGAAGAATTTGGAACTATACCAAATGGGTTATAAAACTGCATGCCCTTTGAACCAGCAATACCACTTCTAAGTCTGTATGCCAAAGAGAATATAAAAAGGGAAAAGGACCCACATGTAAAGTAATATGTATAGAATCTCTTTTCCTGGTGGTCAAGAATTGTAAATTGAGGGGATGTCCATTAATTAGGGAATGGCTGAACAAAGTGTGTTAAAGGAATGCAATGAAATACTAATACTCCACAAGAAATGATGCGCAGGTGTGTTTCAGAAAAACCTGATAAGACTTGCATAAACTGATGCTGAGTGTAGTGCACCAAACCAGGATAACATTGTACATAGTAACAACAAAATTCTGTGATGACCAATCTTGATAGCCAGCTATTCTTGGCAATTCAATGATCTAAGACCATTCCATAAGACTCGTGATGAATAATGCTATCCACATTCTGAATCTGAACTATGGAGTCTGAATGTGGATCAAGACATACAATTTTCTCTTTTTTCCTTTTCTGATTCTTATTTTTTTCATAACATGAGTAATGTGGAAATCTGTTTTAAATTATTGTATATATATACATATATATACATATATATGTATGTATGTATATATGTATATATATTAGTGAATGTTGAAAACTAAAAATAAATTGAAACAAAGAAATTATTCATCACTGACTAGAAGACAACATTCCTCTTCTTAGAGAAGACTGCAGAGAAATTAATTATGGGATGAAAGGTTTATGATAATATGGGAAGTCCTGCTCTCCTCTTCTCTCTGAAGTCTGATATAGAGAAAAGAAATTTCATAGCAGGAGAGAGAGGCCTCACTCTTCCCTGACTTTCCTCTTCTTCTTCCCTCAAGAGACAGATGAATCTGAAAATGAAAACCTAAGTCAAAGAGAAGTTTGCTACTCTTTGCACTGGAGGTTTCTCATGTTCTGGTTGGGAGATAAGTCTGGGAGTGAAAGGTACATGTTTTTATGTGCTTTCACAGATGGGAGTTGCTTAAAGGTCCTCCAGCAGCTTTCCCTCAGGGGACTCACAGCAAGAGACAGGAGGCACAAGGTAAGAGGAAAGTTGGAATAGCTAATAATTTCATGGAATAAATATCAGAAAATATTAGAGTTTGGAGAGTTCTCAGTAACTTTCTAGACCAACCAACAATTGTAGATGGATACATAATATAACATTCCTGATAAGTTCCAGGGTTGGGAAACCTGTGATCTTGAGTTCACATGTGACCTTCTAGATCCTTGGGTCCAGCTTTTTGACTGAGTCCAAATTTTACAGAACAAATTCCTTTATTAGGGGGATTTGTTCTGTGAAATTTGGATCCAATCCAATGACTGTACTTGAGGAACTAGAGGGCTGCATGTGTCCTCAAGGCCTCAGGTTCACCATGCCTGAAGAATCTAGGTGAAGACTTCCACAGGGGAAGGGGAGGTGGGAAGGACCCATTACCTTCTAAAGCAGTCCATTCTATTTTTGGAAAGCTCTAATTTTTATGACAGTTTTTTTTCCCTTTGTTCTTTTTGCCCTGACATCAAGTCCAAATTTGCCCCTTCATAAGGTCCACTGATTATTCCCAGTTTTGACCCTATGACCACACAACAAATCTTAGTCCTCTTCCACATGACAGCTAAATTATCAAGGCATTTTAGTATGTTTTCTCTTCTCCAAACATCCTTAGTTTCTTCAACTATTTCTTTATGACTCAAGGTCCTACAGACATCACGGATCCCTTTCTCCACATGCTTAGCAAGTTGTCAATGTCTTCCTTAAACTATGGTGCCTAGAAGAAAATACAATAACTCATACCTTCTGACCAAAACAGAAGAAACAGGGACTATTACATCCTTACACTTAAAAGTTTTGCCTTACTTAGCATAGCAGAAGATTACATTAGTTTTTTTTTTAATCCAACTCATCACACTTCTATTATAGTCTATAGTCCCCTAAAGCCTTAAGATCTTTTTTTTAAATTTATTTCAAATTACTAACAGTGCCTTAGTCAACCTATATTTTGTGTGGAAGTAAAGTGTAAGCCTATGTTTTGATTATTTCCATTGAATTTTATGTCATTCTAAGATTACAGACTGTGAAAACTTTTGTGTTTTACCAATCTATGTCAGCTGCAAATTTCGTGAGCATACCATTTATACCTTTAAGCAAATAATTTTTTAAATATTAAACAGAAAAGGGCCCAACATAAATACTAGGGGCATTCTCTCTGAAAAGCTAACATTGTACAATTAATGGCTACTCTTTGAATGTAGTCATTATTGGCAAATCCACATATCTTCACATTCTCCACAAGAATAATGTTTAATTGATTATCAAATGCTTTATAAAAAATTAATGTAAATTATAAAGATAACATTCCTCTGACAGGTTATTTTAGTAGATCTGCCCCCATCAAAAAGGTTAATTTGACAAAATACATTTGTTTTGTTGTGTTTTGGTGGTACTCCATTTTCTTACCCTTTAATATTTTTCTCAATTACATGTACAAATAATTTTAGCATTCATTTAAAATAATTCAGTTCCGGGGGCGGAGCCAAGATGGTAGTGTAGAAACAGCACATCCAAGCCACCCTCCCCCCAGATCACCTCCAAAATATGTAAAAGGGGACTCTGAACAACTTCTGGTCCCCCAGCACCCACAGAACGACACAGAGAAGCTAACCTCCCACTGAGGACAGCCCAGCAGCCCTGCAGGAAGGACCAGTGCAGCACTCTGGGAGGCAGCAGCACAGTGCCCAGCACTCTGGGAGCCGAGACCAGGTCCTCCTGAGCTGAGGTTTTAGCCCCAGGGTGGCCAGGCCAGCAGCCAGCTGGAGGGACCCCAGAACACCAGTAGCTGTGGCAATTCCAGCATTAGCAACATAGACATGACTAGGACAAAGTGAGAGGTTAGTGTCCTATGGACTTTGGGACCAGTATTTGGGGAATGCACTAGCTTCCTCCCCTGGGGGCTAGAAGCTGCTGAGGAGACATGCCATTTTGTAGTTTTCAGAGGCAGCTCCAGCTCCTGGCCTGCGAACTGTAGGGAGATCCAGTTATCAGTCTTGGGGGTTAATCACTCTTGCTTTAACCTGTTTGGATCTGGATTATGGTCTGGGGTGGAGGTCATGGGTGGGTTTCCAGCTTGCCAGAAATGGAACTTGGCCCCCAAAAGTTCCGGTTGAAAGCACCCCTGTCGGGAGGCAGAGCCATAGTGTGGCAAAAAGCCCAAAAGTCAGGTAACTAAGTGGCAACATGCCAAGGCAAAGGATACAAATTAAACAGAAAAATGCAGCCTTAGACTCCTACTTTGGGGGCAAAGAGGATCGAAGCATAGAACAGGTGAAGGGCTGTTAGGTCAGAAGCCATGCTCCAAAAGCCCCAAAGGAAAACATGAGTGGGTTACAGGCCATAGAGGACCTTAAGAAGGACTTTAAAAATCAAATAAGAGAAGTGGAGGAAAAATTAGGAAGAGAAATGAGAAGGATGCAGGAAAAATATGAAATGAGGGTCAACAGCCTGACTGAGGAAAGCAACACCTTAAAAAATAGACTAACTCAAATGTCAAAGGAGATCCAAAAGAGCAATGAGGAGAAGAATGCCTTAAAAAGTCGAATTTACCAGATGGAAAAAGAATCTCAAAAGTTCACTGAGGAGATTCATTCCTTCAGAGTTAGACTGGAGCAAATGGAAGCTTATGACTTTATGAGATATCAAGATGTTGTTAATTAGATACAAACAAATGAAAGAATAGAAGGCAATGTGAAATATCTCATGGGAAAAACCACTGACCTGGAAAATAGATCCAGGAGAGACAATTTAAAAATTACTGGACTTGGGGCGGCTAGGTGGTGCAGTGAATAGAGCGCCGGCCCTGGAATCAGAAGGACCTGAGTTCAGAGCCGGCCTCCACCTAAGCCACACAAACAAAAACCTAGCCATGTAACCTTGGGCAAGTTACTTAACCCCAATTGCCCTAAAGGGGCGGCTAGGTGGCGCAGTGAGTAAGAGAGCCGGCCTCAGAGTTTGGATGACCCGAGATCAGATCCGGCCTCAGAAAATGAGCACCCACGCATAAATCAAATGACTAGCCATGTAACCTTGAGTGAGTTACTTAACCCCAATTGCTTTTAAAAAAAATAAAAAAAAAATTACTGGACTACCTGGAAGCCATGATCAAAGAAAGAACCTAGAAATCACCCTTCAAGAAATTCTCAAGGAAAATTGCCCTGATGTTTTAGATCCAGAGGGCAAAATAGAGGTTGAAAGAATCCACAGATCACCTCCTGAAAAAGATCCCAAAAAGAAAACTCCCAGGAATATTATAGCCAGGTTCCAGAATTCCCAGATCAAGGAGAAAATACTACAAGTAGCCAGGAAGAAACAATTTCAATATTGTGGAAACACCATCAGAATAGCACAGGACCTGGCAGCTTCTACACTGAGGGATTGAAGGGCATGGAATATGATATTCCAGAGGGCAAAAGAGCTGGGACTGAACCCAAGGGTCACCTACCCAGCAAAACTGAGTATTTTGTTTCAGGGGAAAATATGGTCATTCAGTGTAATAGAGGACTTTCAAGCATTCTTGAGGAAAAAACCAGAGTTGAATAGAAAATTTGACATCCAGATGCAAGAAGCAAGAGATGCCTGAGAAGGTAATCAGGGAAAAGAAATCAAAAGGAACTTATCAAAGTTGAACTGTTTACATTCCTATATGGAAAAACAATAAGAGTGACTGATGAAATCGCTCTCAGTATGAAAATAATGGAAGAAGGGTGTATGGTCATATGAATACATATGTGAATATATATATATACATATATATATATATATACATACATACATATATATGTTTACAGTTATATATGGATAGAGGGCATAGGTTGAATCTGTTGGGAAGGGAGGATACTCAAGGGGTGAAATTATGAGGTGAGATAGGAAAGTGGCAAGAGGGGATGGGGAGAGACAGGGTAGGGTAAATTATCTCATGTAGAAGAAGCAAGGGGAAGAGGTTGCAAGGGAGGGGGAGAATAGGAAGGCAAAAAGGCAAAACCACATTCACATTGAATTTGGTTCAGGGAGAGAATGACATACATACTAAATGGGATATCTCAACCTGCAGCAGAATAGGGGGAAGGGGGATGAGAGGAGGGAGGATGGATGGGAGGACATTCTTGGGGGGAGGGTAGGTTGGAAGTACCCACTATAGAAGAGGGACAGGATCAAGTAGGGAATGAACCAGGTGGGAGTGGGATGAGTGGGAGGGAATTATAAGCAGCCTTGTACAATATATCTACTATGGTAATGTTTTGCATAGCTAGACATGTACAACATATACTGAATTACTTATCTTCCCAGAGGGAATGGGTGACAAGGGAGGAAGGGAATGGATTTGAAATTCGAGGTCTTAAAATTAAACGTTTCAAATATATATAAATACTATTATTAATTCTCCTTTGCTTGTAATTGGGCGATAAGATGTGCAGGCATTGGAACACAGAGATTCACCTTCCTCTAATGGAAAAGTCGAAGGGGTATGGGAGAAGATATGGGAGAGAGCAGATTGGAGGAAGTGATATCTTGTGGGACTGCTATTCTGGGAGGGTGGGTAGGGGAAAAATGGGGGGGGAATTGTAACTCAAAATCAAAGGGAAATGAATGACATAAAACAGAAGTTAATAAAGCATTTGTTTAAAATGAAAATAAAAAAAATTAAAAAAAATAATTGTACCTTTTTAGAAAAGTTAGATCTTGGAGAACTTTGAAAACATTAATGACATATAGAACAAATAAGTATGAATATCAGACTTGATAAAATTCCTTACAAATCAGGGATTACATTTAATGTACTCCACTTATGATTATTTTAGTCCCTGTGTTCCTTTGACTCCTTTCTCTCTGAGGGAAATGATCCTGATATAAGGATTATTGTAAACAATACACCTTGGTTGTGTTCCTTCATTCTCAAAGGGGACCAAAATAGCATTACTATGCTGAAGTCAAGTTTCAATGTAACTGATCAAACCAAAAGGAGTGAGTTCAGAATATTCTATCACAGGTTGGGCAGAAACAATTTGAATGAACACTTGGGGTGGATTCTCCAAATTTGTACATCCTGCATTTCCTTTCAGCTGTATCAGTTCAGCTTTGGTAATAGAGTACAACACTTTCTCTGATTTGGGCATGCCATACCGTGTGACTAGTCCTTTGCCAGTGTCTCCATGTCACACAATTTCAAAGTTCTTGAGAGACATCTTGAGAATGCCCTTCCATTAGTTTTCTGACCACCATGTGAATGCTTACCCTATGTGAGCTCACCATAGAACACTCTTTTTGGCAATTGTACATTTTGCATTCAAACAACATGACCAACCTTTGGATTTGCACTCTCTGAAGCAGAGCTTGAATGCTTGGTAGTTTTGTTCTAGTAAGGACCTCGGTGTCTGGTAACTTATCCTGCCAGGTAATCTTCAGAATCTTCCTAAGACAATTCGAGTGGAAGTGATTCAACTTCCTAGCAAGGCTCTGGTAGACTGCCCAGGTTTCACAGACATACAGTGATGAGGTCAGAACAATGGCTCTTTTTGCAGTGGCAAAGAATTGGAAATTAAGCGGATGCCCATCAATTGGAGAATGGCTGGACAAGTTGTGGTATATGAATGTAATGGAATACTATTGTGCTTTAAGAAACGAGGAGCAGTTGGACTTCATATTTACCTGGAGAGGCTTATACAAACTGAAGCTGAGTGAGAAGAGTAGAACCAGGAGAAATGTGTACACAATTACAGACACAATGTTTGTGTGACAACCAGCTTTGATAGAATGGACTCTTCTCAGCAATACAGGGTTATAAGTCAACCCCATAAGACTCATGATGTAGAGAGATGTCTACATCCAGAGAAAGAACTAGAAAGAACTGAGTTTGAACACGGATTGAAGGAAACTACCTGCTCTTTTACTTTTTCTTGTTTGGTTTTGTTTCCTCTTTCCAATTGTTCATTCTATCTGATACAATCCTTCTTTATAACCTGACTAATGTCTAATGTGAAAGTATTTGCAGATCTTATGCTTGATTGTATGCCACCATGGGAGGAGGAAGGGAGGGAGGGAGAGAAAATTTGAAACTCAAGGAATTGTGAAACTGAATCTTGTGAACTAAAAGTAAAGAAACAAATTAATAAAGACCAAAAATTTTAAAAAAAGATAGAAATGAGGAGCAGATGGACTTCATCTTTACCTGGAGAGGCTTATACAAACTGATGCGGAATGAGAAGAGCAGAACCAGGAGAAATTTGGACACAATTATAGACACAATGTCTGTGTGATGATCAACTTTTATGGACTGGTCTCTTCTCATCAATGCAGGGTTATAAGACAACTCTAAAAGACTCATGATGGAGAGAGATGCCTACATTCATAGAAAGAACAGAGTTTGGATGAAGATTGAAGCAAACTACCTGCTCTCTTTCTTTTTTTCTTGTTTGTTTTTGTTTCCTCTTTCCAATTTTCATTCCATCCATTACAGTTCTTTATAACCTGACTAATGTCTAATATGAAACTATTGCAGATCCTATACTTGGTTCCATGCTGCCATGGGGGAGGAGATGGGGGGAGAGCAAAGGGAGGGGGAGAAAATTTGAAACTCAAGGGACTGTGGAACTGAATGTTATAACCTAAAAATAAACGACATTTTTAACTGAAAATAAAAAATAAATTGAAAGCAAAGCTTAAGAGACTTGCAGATTCTTAGCTGAGAAAGAAGGTATTTGAAATTCAGTTTATTGCTGATAGTAGCAATCCATAGTGCTTTCATCTGTTCTGAAGGCTATTTATGAATTAAAGACCTGATGCAACTTAACTACTCAGCACTTAGGAGTCATGTTGATTAATGATAATGACATGATCCTGGGGAGGTGGACTATGAGAAAGTAAGGGAAGAGAAGGAGGGGAGGGGGGGAGGAGAGAGAGAGAGAGAGAGAGAGAGAGAGAGAGAGAGAGAGAGAGAGAGAGAGAGCTTTTCTTGTAAATGTTAAAAATGTTTTTGAGTAATTGCTTTCTTTTATATTTGTGTCTTTAGCACCCCTGCTACCATAATAGCTTTTATGGCAGGATTCATTCTTATTTTGCTCATTTTTCTAGACTACTTCCTCACTAGAGTTGATATTAGGAAGATGTCCTGTGGAATTCTTCAGGCAAAATCTGGGTTAGTGCTATTGCTTCTTTCTTGAGGCATTAAGTGTGATATTATTTTTGGATCTCAAGGAAGCCCAGGCTAGGAGCCTGAAAACTTTCAGTGCTTCAAAATGGTCTGATCCAGGGCAAAATCTCATTACTTTCTTCCTGATGTGAGCTCTATCAGTTCCTGAAATAGATTTGGGCCTGACCGGGAATAGACTGTTGTAAGACTCAGCCACTATCAGTCATCTTTAAAACTCTGCTGATTCAGTGTCATAACCACAGGGTCCCCTTTGCTTAGGATTCCTGTCATTGTTATTCCTCTGTACATTTCATACTGGGCTAGAAACTAGAACTGGGCACTCTCCTTGCTTCTGCAGCTTGAGTGATACATTTGCTACTTTCTTTTGGTTGTTCTCTTGGTATATATCTAGGGTTTGTTATCCTGGAACAGATTGCTACACCAGGCCCAGATCTGCTCCTTAGTCTACCCTGAATCTGTAAGCCAGAATTGAGTAGTGGTAGATGAGAAAGCAAGTTGACATCTATTACTGCAACATACCATTTGCCCTGATATTGGTTTGGGATCTTATCTAGTCCAGGCACACAACTTCTCCCAGAGCTGGAGTGCATTATGTAGGTCTGTTCTCCAGGCCAGATCCCTTCACCATTATTCACAAAACAATTTGTTTCTCTGAGGTGACCTGAACTTTAAAAATATGACTCATTATGACTTGTTCTTTACATTCCCCCATAACAATTTAGCCTGATTCAATACATAATACTATATTGTTTTCGTTTGGATTAGTAATGGTCCTATAGCTCACTATACTTCCTGCTATTCTACCATCTTGGCTCACTCCACTCAAACCCCATTACTGTCATTCACTAGCTGATGCAATATCCTCTATGATAGATTTACCCAATATTCTTTGACCCCTTTCTTAGATCTTTTGACAGGCTGTGCATAGCAGTGAATCATGCAGTCTCTCCACTGGTTACCCCTTGCGCTGCATTCCTTACCCATCTCTTCAGAAAAAAACTGGGAATAAAGTGTAACTTCAGAAACTGAAATGACAAAGGACTTTAAGGATCTGGACAAACAAAAAACCGACACAATTTTAAGATATAATATATCTCCTCAGGAAACCAAAGAAAGACTGCTGACAACAAAAAAAAAGTATATTCAAGTCCACAGATTTATAGGTATCTTTCTTTTTGGAAATGACTATGTCACAGAAAACTCTCTAAGACTGTAAATACTGAAATGAATGCATGATTGAAATTTCATAAATCATTCTTCTATGTTTATTACTATAACGAGGTAACCTAGGCACACAAACATATCCAGACTTCTAAGTAACTAATCTAAGCAGAAATAAGGCAAAATGCAAGTGAAAGTACAATATAACATGCAATAAGAGTGGGATGTATTGATTTTGCTACTGTTCTTTACATTTTGTGGAGCATGACTAGGTCTTTGGGAGGTAGCCAACTTTTTCTTGATGATTAAATTTATAATAGCTACTACTCTGTTAAAGACTTGGCTGTGGGGGAAGGGGAATTATATTATTTCAATCCTGGATCATTTAATAGAAAGAACATTTTTGTTCTCTTTTCCCTTTTCCTAGAGAACCTCCTCAATCTCAGGAATCACAGGTGCTAACTCATATTTATATAACACCTTCAGGTTTTGGCAAAGCACTCCCCCCCCCAAAAAACCTCACGAACTTGGTAGCGCATTTATTATTATTCCAAATTTAGAAATAGTTTCTGGGTTTCTATTTGCATTTTGCTTTAATAATTTTACTTTAACCATCTACATTTCAAATATTTTATTTTTGCTAATATATTTGTCCCCCTTTAGCCAACTATCTAGAAGGAATGGGGAACCTATGACCTAGAGATCACATGTGGCCCTCTAAACACCTCAAGTATGGCCCTTTGACTGAATCCAAACTTCACAGAACAAATTTGGATTAAGTCAAAGGAATGTACTTAAAGACCTAGATTGCCACATGTGGCCTCAAAGGCATGGGTTTTCTACCCCTACTAATTAACAAAAAAAAAAAATGATTATATCATTGGATTTCTTAATCAGATACCCATTCCAATAATTTTCAGCAAATCCACAGATTGTGCTAAAATATTTGTATTTGGCACTAAAATTATATATAATGAAAATTGAAAGCACATTTCTAAGATGAATGGATTGAGGCTAAAGTGCTGAAAGAGTAAACTTAAAACATGCTCTTATGTTTTGCCTTGCCTGATTGTACTTTATTTTGTAGATAGAGATTTCAGACTGTACTGTCAAATCAGCAGCCATGAAAAAAGCATAAAAATGCAGTCTAATTACCTCTGAATTACTTTCATGAGGATAACAAAATAAAGTCAAATGATAGTGCTTTTTCAAAGATCAATACTTTATATTTTGAGAATTAAGTGTAACAAAAGTAGGTGATTAATAATAGAACTATGTTTCATCAGCATCTTATAAAAACTCATCAACTTGAGATTTTTACATGAATATTATATTTTGTGACAAAATTGCACAGTTTTTCTTACTAAAAATTCTGGAGTCAATTTCAGTACTCAAAGAGTGAATAGGGAAATCTGGCATGTGTTTTATGTGTGGCATGTGGATTTAATTTGATATAAAAACACTCAGTATATTTAAGCTGGTCTGCACAGCCACAAATGACTGTTGACTATAATTAAATGAAGAATATCATGGGTTATATGTTATATTTTAATAGCAGCAAATGTAGTACTTTAATAAAATATGGCCTCTTGAATTTGGAGTTATGCATGTTGACATTTTCCCACTGCTGAACAACATCCAGCAAATCCTTCTGAAGTAGAAACATAAAATATTGAAGGCTTTTAGTTGGCTATGTAAAGTTGTATAATTGTCTAATATAAATTGGGTTGTCACATTGTTTTAAAAAACATTAAATAGAATAGAAATCATCTACAGTTTATTTTGAATGTATTACAGGAAAACAAAACATTCAGTCTCCTTACACCTTGTACACTTTATATAGAGGGAAAAATAGAATATAGGGTGAATAAAAGTCAAAGCATACATCTAACCATCCAGCTATCTGGCTGGTCATCTCACCTTCAAAAATATTTATTTGCCCTTCCCTGTCTAAGACTAGGAAGTTTATTTTTTTGTTTGTTTGTTTGTTGTTTTCTTTTAGCAAATTCTACATTTTATTTGGAAAAATATTTATGAAAGTAAAAGAACATTCTATGAAGAATATTGCTTAGATGAATTCCATTCCATTTAATCTGAGGAAGACTTCGATTAACTTGCCAACAGAATAAATGGCAAGAATATCAAGTAAATGAATGTGTCAAAAATAGTCTCCAATGATATGCATTTAAATAATTTGGACCATCTTCTTATGTTAGTTGGAAAAATATACTTTACAAGACAAGAAATAAAACATTTTCTCCCCATTGTGCTATCCTTAAAACTTTTGTTTAGGAGCTTCCACCCTTGTGGATTCCATTGAGAGTCAGCAAAATATACACATTAAACTCTTGTTAAAGACATTAACTAAAGTGCTACAGTAAGAACAGAAACTACAAGACATTAACAATGTAAATGAGAGCAGAACAATCAACTAACACACTTAAGAGCAGGCATGATTCAAAGCTCATTGGTAGTCAGGAACAAAGCAATTCACTACTCCAAAACAATGGAGCCTGTAAGTCCTTTCTCTATTTGTGGAGTCTTCATGTTGGGAAAGACCCTGATATTGATAAAGATCAAAGACAAAAAGGAAAGGAGAGGGCAGAGGATGAGACAGACCATATTATGGAAATAAGGAATATGAGCTCCAATAGACTTTGAGAGATTGTGGAGGATAGAAGGGCCTGGCGTGCTATGCCCCATGAGATTAAAAAGAGGACAACATGACTGGAGAAAACTGGGCAAAATATAACTTTACAAAAACAAATGATCCCAGAGTTTCTTCTCAGTTGGTTGCTCATTTGGGATGTTAGGGTACAATTTTCTCCTCAGCTTGGAATTGTATCCCTATCCCCATGTCTGTTTATGCTGTTTTTCTCTTCTCTCACAGCTCTTCCTCAAGGTCTTCTGAACTAATGCTCCCCTTGCTAGATAGTGAATGTCCTTTTGACACTCTTTGCCATCATGAATCTGCAAATGATTTGGCCACACAGGGTAGAAGAATTTCCTAGTCCTCCCTTCTTGGTAAGAAATCTCACTTAGAGGCTAGCTTCTTCCTCTAATTATGGCTCTGATTTCTGAATAATGAACTGGCTGGAAATATAACAGGTCAATTGTTTAAGGACCCTTGGGGTGTGGCCAAATTTTCAGCCTACCCAATCTCAATCTACTTGTTTAATTCCATTAGAGAAGAGTACTCATTAAAAAGGGATCTTAGTGTGCTGAGTCCTTGTTAACATATAAATACCTGATGAACTATAATTATATGCTTTAAACATTCCATCCCCACCTCATTTCAAAAACAACAACATAATTGTCCAGGAAATCAACTAGTTTATAGTCCCAAAATTTATAAAAGTTTAGTGGGAGTGGATGGGTCATGAATTTTCCTTCTGAGGCCCTTCTTTCAATGCCTGCATTGAAGAATCCCGGGGAAAAAAAAGTCTGATGTTTTACAAATAATTTGACAATAAATATTCTTCCACAACTTACAGGTCTACCAGGAATCCCTTGATAGACCTAGGAAATACATTAAATCCCAAAGTCATGGTTACACGTCTTAGCAACAAAAAGAAAATCATTTTACAAAAATAAGTTAATACCTGTCAGTTCTTGAAAAGACATTTCCCAATTCCAAGATGATCCCTGAATTCCAACAGAGATGTGTTCTTGTTTTATGAAGGCATAGAAAGGTGCTAACATATTTTTAACAAAGTAATAACATATCTTCAGTGATTATGTACATTAAATATGGAATAAAAAAATCCAACATTGTTTTCAGGACATTGAGAAGTAATATATATGACAAGTACAAATTGTCTTGAGCGTGATGACTTTAGTGAATTGTCTAGTGGGTATACATTAAGCTTTTTTTTCATCTTCCAAACAATTCATATTTTCTTAAAGGTACCAATGTTTAACTACTATTCTAGTAATATGATCTCCTTCATCTGTGTGTTTGGTCTATTTATGTAATGTAACTTATGGAAGAAACTGATACAACTACAATATCTCAAAAAATGCTCTACTTATAAGAGCATATAACATTGACTCTACAGTTCATAACAGGAAGTAATAATAAATACTAAAATAATAAAAATCAATGCAGCCTTTACACACACATTTAGTAAAAAAAGAACTTAATGTTTTATATTTAATTTACCTTTTTCACTCTTAATTTTCTCTAAGTAGACTACTACACATTGGAGCATGTGTGAAATTTAAGAAGAAATGCTCTGGGTCAATGGGACTTAATCCTGAAGAATCTATTCCTTGGGATGACAAAGTAAATCTTTTCTGTCCCTTTGTCCCTCTGATGGTGGGGTAGTGCGATTGGGTCAAAAGAGGATTAGCACCTATACCAGGATGAGACAGTCATTAAGCATACTCTAAAGGAAAAACCAAACCAAACCAAACCAAAATAACTTTTGGTGTCACTCTTTCTGCCTGCCTGTGGTTAGTGTTTGGATTGTGTAAGTTTGTGTTTTAGACGTTTGAGAACGAGGGATTGGTACTCCTCTCTCCTCTCCCAGCAGTGACAGCCAATTAGATGTGGTAACTAGAGCATATTGGAGAAACCAAAAGAGCTACCAAAGCCCTAGATATCATTTATTTTCCCCTGATTATAGACAGGAAAATGGTGATACTGAGATGGATGTTTTGAGACCTGGAGGCAAATGGATAAACTGAAAAAAAAAATCAGGAATTACTGGGTTCTGAAGTTGAACCTGATTGATAGCCAGGGGTGTTTGCGGCCATTTCACTATTCTCAGAGAAGGTGCCCACCAATAAGAAAGAAGAGGTAGACTTTGAGTTAATTGTTCATACATCCCAGAGCTGAGTTAAAAATGAAATGACTGTTCAGCAGTCCTAAAAACATTTTTTTTCCTGCTTTGATTTTTAAGCACCAACCTCCAGGGAGAATACAATAGGAGATACAGGTTACTACATCAATGAACATTTATAAATTTTCATGTTCCAACAGTTCTTTTGTGTGGAATCGATAAACAGCTATCCTATTATATGCATTATCTCATTGTATATGAATTTTTTTTACTCTGTTTTAGGAGTAAATGTGAGTAAATTCCAAGTACTTTTCTCCAGGGCTCTGAGAGGTGGGGTACTGAAAGAGCCAAATGTGAGAAACAAAAAGAGAATTGTACCCTTATCCTTTCATTATATGCTAGATTCCCCAAGGACTAAATTCAGTCATCAAATCGAGATATTGGACCTTTTACTTGGAAAGTTGGCCCATTACCATTTGACCAATATCATTCTGTTGTTACACTTGTACACAATATTTAGGACCCAGACATTTGATAATAGATTATTGGTAAATTTCATTAGATGTAACTATGACACGGGAAACATACACACAGAGCAATAGATAAAGGCAGAGACATAGACGAAGACAGAATGATACAGAAATACAGAGACAGAGAGAGGAAGAGAGAGGCAGAGCAAGGGAGAAATGGCCCAGATCTGTGATTTAAATATGTAAAGAATTTCAAGTGCAAAACTATTTTTTTACTTTGTACTTAAGGAAATTTTTTAAAAGGAAATAATGGTTAAGAGAAAAAAATTTTTAAAAAGCCAACATTTTTCCTACTTAGGAAGTTATTGAGCTGATTGAAATCTAATGGCTTAAGGCTCCATACATACCTCAGATAGAAAGCCTAAAAGAGATTCAAAGTTTCCCAAGTAATTTGACCTGCCTTATTTGAGGAAGGAAGTCTACTATTCACTCTGATAGCATCTAAATCACACCCCCCCCAAATCAGCCCATTTTTAACTCTCTAAAAGTAATTTAAATTGAACCTGACTTAGTTTACTTCTTGAACCTGTTTAAGTAGGTTTGTTTCCATGAGGAATATATAAGATTATGATTCTGCTTACCTAAGTTTATTCAACTTTTATGACATTGTAGTATACATGAGACAATAAATCTCTCCTTTTAACTTTTATAGCCTGAATGAATGTGAGAAATTCAAGTATGCAAAAGAATTATTTCTGTCACTCTGATGTAATTTTCTCTATAAAAGCTTTTCAAAAACCCTAATCAGGGGGCGGCTAGGTGGTGCAGTGAGTAGAGCGTCGGCCCTGGAGTCAGAAGGACCTGAGTTCAGATCCGGCCTCAGACACTTAACGCACACACAAACAAAAACCTAGCTGTGTGACCTTGGGCGAGTTACTTAACCCCAATTGCCCTCCAAAAAGAAAAAAAAAACCCTAATAAGAGTTCAAGGTTATTTTTCCTCTGAAGCCTGAACTTTGACTGAAGCATAATAAAACTTTTGTTTTAACAATTATAATTTTTTCCAGTGGGGTAGATTTATTTCATTAGCAATAATATAGCACATGAACTCAGAGAGGAAACATAATCTATACATCAATGAGCATTCAGTAAGTTCCTATTTTGTGCCATACACTATGCTAAGTATGAACAACACACAGAGAGGGAAGGAGGAAGGAAAGGAGGAAAGAATAAAGGAAGAGGGGAAGAAAGAAAGAGGAAGGAAGGAAGGAAGGAAGGAAGGAAGGAAGGAAGGAAGGAAGGAAGGAAGGAAGGGGACTCACTGAAGTTCCTTAGAGAATAGCCACGGAAAGCATATTAATACTGAAGATGAGGTATAATACATGAGAAGTAGAAAATAAGCCCATTTGAGGCAGTGGAAGAATGTGAGAAGAAAGGCAATTTATAGCAAGACTGTGCATGTAGTTTACAGTCAAGTTGTGAAAGATTTTGCAAGCTAAAGGGTTGAGTTAATATTTTTATTTTAGAGACAATAGGCATTCTGCAGTGCATATATGTAGAGGCATTAGACATGTCAAGGGGAAGGGCTACCCCATTATCTTCTAATGAAGGAGGTCTATGACTCACTATTGAAAATTTTGCTATTTGGTTTTAAAGTCTGTTTTCAATTTGAATCTACCCTCCTTTTCCAAGTCTATTAAACATTGTATTTTATGTATTTTTAAGAACTATCGATACTTTTTGTTTTTACATCATATTTATTTCTTAGTATATGAGTCCTCACCCTCCTCTAAGTATCACCTTTAAAAAAGACTAATAAACAAAGAGAGGAAAGGAGTTTATCAAATAAATCACGCATTATACAAGTTCAACAATACATGCACCATTTCACATCCATAATATATTACCTCTACAAAGAAGGGAGAGATATAGATTTTTATGTCTCTTTTTTTGAGGGCCAAACAGAGCATTCTTTTTTCCAACTTTCTGTTGTTGCTCTTTTTTAACTTAAATTGTAGTTATTATCTATATTTTCACACTTAATTCTCCTTACTTTTATTTGCATTTGTCAATAGTACTTTTCTCTTTTTTTATCATGTTTATCCTTACTTTTAGTATTTGGAAAGTACAGAACTCCAGGAAGGTACAGCACTTCCTGCTTCCATGTTCTCTTCCATTTTTTTTTTCTCATTTGTCTGTATATATATATATGTATAATTTATTAGAAGAAGAAGAGGAGGAGGAAGACGAGGATGATGAAGAGGAGGACAAAGATGAGGAGGACAAGAAGGAGGAGGACAAGGAGGAGGAGGAAGAGAGAATGAAATAATCAAAACAAAGAGAAACAAAGGAAAAAGAAAAAGAAAAAAGTGGAGGAAGAACCATGAGAGATTCATAATCCTAAACAGGAAAAACATAACATTAATGAGAAGCAAAAATTCAAAAGGCATGTATTGGGAAAGGACATATCCATGGGATTTCATAGTTTGGTCTTTTTTTAACTACAGATTTTTATAAAATATTATGTCAAGGAAAAGGCAAAATTAACTATCATTCTAAATTTTTCCTTGAAAGAGAAAGAATTTAATACTAGTCCCTTTCTTCTGAGATTTTCTTTATTTCTTCTTATAAATATCTTTTTCAGTCATGTTCATTTCATTGTGACATAATTTGGGGTTTTCTTATCAGAGATACTGGAATCATTTGCTATTTCCTTCTCCAGCTCATTTTGTAGAAACTGAGGTATAAAGCATTAGATGACTTTCCCAGGGAAGTAAATGTTTGAGACCAGATTTTAACTCAGGAAGAGGATTCTTCCTGATTCCAGACTGACACTCTCTATCCACTGTGCCACCTAACTGTCCTTATGCAATCTAGTTACCTTCAAGATTTAATTTTACCTAATGTTTTGCCTGTTTTCTGCCCAATTAGGCTGTGAAGTTCTTTAGGCAAGGTCTTTTTTTTTTTCACATGTCTTTTTATACCCGGCATTTACCACCATACCTATTTGCTGACTTGACTTAAAAAAAATTAACAAAGAAAAAAATATATATATATAGGAAGGGAGAGAGAGAGAGAAAGAGAGAGAGAGAGAGAGAGACAGAGACAGAGAGACAGAGAGACAGAGAGACAGAGAGACAGAGAGCATAGTGATCTGTGATCATGTGACTTGTAATTGGGAAAAGGAATACTTTGTATTCAAGATTTTTTAAAAAATCATAATAATAAATAAGATAAAAGTTTTGTTACACACTTATTACATACATATAACATAACACATCTAAAATATGTAAGGAATAATTAAATATTTACCAAGATAATTTGTATTTCATAGAGGATGACTAAGTAAAAGATATAAATAGATAATTTTCAAGGAGACATAGATCATCAATAATGACTTGAAAAAATTTCCAACCCAGTAATAATAAAACAAATGCTAATTAAGAGAAATTTAGGTTCCACCTCAAACCCATCAAATTGTCAAAAATAATTATAAGTAACAAAAATCAATGCCAGTGTAATGTGGAGAAACATCTACCCTCATTTAATGCTGGTAGAATTGAAGATATATAAAATCTCTCCACAAGTGATCTGTCAACACAGAATAAAAATTGCAAAAACAATCATAAAACATTTGACCACAGTTTCACTGTTGGAAATATATCCTGATAGAGCTATCAAAAACAAACAACCCACCTCCAAAAAAAAATCTCTGACTAAAGACATTTTCTGTTATTAGTAAGTGTGTGTATGCATTGTGTGTGTGTGTATGTGTGTGTGTGTACACTCAAGGGGGGAAAGGTAGTCTGTATAAGAATACACACATATATAAGCATGTATGCACATACACATACCTATCTTTATTATGTTTCTGTTTATATATAAATATATATACCACTCATCTGTACTTGTCCAACTTCATTATTCAGTCTCCAATTATATCACTCTACCAAAATTGATTTAACAAAACATATACATCTGTGTATGTATATGTGTATATTGGAATGTATAATTGAATCTACAAATAATTAAAATAGACAAACATGAGCAACTTGCCAATTTTTTTGAGGTAATGCAAATTAAAGGGGGGCAGGACTAGAAGAGAGTAAAACACATCAAAAGTTAGGGAAAAGGAAGTGTATGAGAATGAATGAAGAATCTCAGTAGAGGTTATTGTGGATTCATATGGGAGACTAGGAGTAATTTAATGGCTTTTGTAATATTTTAAGGTTTGAAATTTATATATTTAAATGGAAATTGCAAAAAAAAAAATGTTTGCTGTGCTAATTTTGTGACAAATCACAGGCCGTAGGTTTAGAATACCTGGTCTAGAAAATGTCTGGGGAAAAAATCCCTCTGCCCAAACAGATTTGTAACCACACAGCAACTTACACTTAGAGAATTTCCTTAGAGAGGGGATATTGCAAAGTGGCTAGAGGGCCAGCCTTGAGTTGAGTCAGAAAATGTGTTCAGGTACTCTCCCTATCATATGCTAGTTATATAATTCTTTACCTCTCAATGCTCCAGATAACTCTATTCAAGATGTAACAAATAACTGCTAGAAATAAATGGGATGAATATTTTTCAATATTCAAACTTTGCATAGAAAAATGTAACCAATAAAAACACTAAAACTCTCAAATACACTCTAATCTGCTCATTTCCACCTACTCAGCTGTGGGTAAACCTTTTTGTCCATTTGTAGTTCTTGTTACAGGTATTACATACCAACTCAATGAATTCATCATCTAATTTCATGTACACCAACTTTATTCCTCCTGAATGTGTTTTCCTTATGCATTGTTTGATATTAGATATCCATCTCCAGTATTTATAGATCCCATTGAGGAGGAATTGATTATCATTATAGCAATTGATGGAATAAGAGTACTATCATCCTTAAATAGAAGCAACAAGCATCTCGCTGGCTATAGTTGATCTCTCTCCTATTTACATCTCGTACAATACATATTCCATGACCCAATACTATTTAATTGATATTATGAATGAAAATCCTTGAATTGTGTTATTTCTTTTCTAGATTTTTCCTACTGAAAAGGTCCATTAAAAATAATAAAAACCTACCAATGATGACTTGGTAATGCATCTTAGAGTGTCCCAATTTTTAAATAATTTAATAAATACAGTGGATATAATTAATTTTAATATTTATTTTCTATTTGTAGAGATATTTCATATCATATACTCTCTTAAATATGAAGATATGAAGAGAACATAAGGGGCTATTTAGTTCAAACCTCATTTTGCTTAAGGGGAAAATAAGGTGCCAAGGAAGTTAAGTGACTTAAATTAAAGTCACCCAAATATTAAGTATCAAAGTGTGATTTTAACTGATATCTTCTCATTCTGGAATTAATGAAAACCTTTCTGATGGCATCAAGAAATCTTTTTTTCATATCACATTTGTTTAAAAATAGATTTATCCTTCCACTGTCCTGTTTGTTATAAAAACAATTAGGTGAACTTAATGTCCACTTCAATAACAATAATTTAAAAGTCTATCAACTGATTGGATATGAGGGGAAAGAGTGAAGAGTTAAATAAAACAGTGGTTGCAAATTTAGATTATGACAAGCATGGGGATAACCTCAAAAGAAGCAGGAAAATTAAGAAATGGACACTTTGCAGCATGTTTATTTTTTTTTTTTATCATAGTCATCCAACTTGAAATGTCCATAAAGCTGTTGGTGTTGCAGTACTAGAATTCAGGAGAGAGATTGGGGCTAGATGTATAAATCTCAGTGTCATCTCTATAAGGGTGATTATTTAAACTATTGAGACTTGATTAGGTTAACAAGTAAAGCAATATATAGAAGAGCAGATACACCAGACTTGAGCCTGGGAATATACACAGAGTTAATGGATGTGATATGAATGAAGAGTCAGCAAAGGAGACAAATAAAGACTGTCAATATTCACAGAATTAGTATGAGGAGAGAAAAGTTGTCACAAAAACCTAGAGACGATCCACTTTAAGGAAGTTTTACCAATATCACCAAAATCTCTTTTTTCCTTCTAAAATCATATTGTTCAATTTTATTTTAATTTAAACTTTCAATTATCTCCCTTTAACCTGTTCTTTCTCCCAATGAAGTAAAGAAAAATAAAGCCCATTAGAAACACGTCTAGGCAAATTAAAGTAATTTCATCATTATTCATGTACTAAAACAAAACAAAACAAGAAATATGCAAAAACAATCCCTCACTCTTCACTCTGAGTCTATCATCTCTCAGCCTGGAGGTGGGTAGAATGCTTCATCATGAGTCTTTTGGAGTTGTCGTAGGTTAATCATGTTGATCTGAGTTCCTAATTCTTTTAGAGTTAGTCATTGTATAAGTTTTTTTTTTTCACTGATTTTGCTCAACTCCTTCTACTTTAGCTCATAAATATCTTTCTGATCACTTCAATTTGTATCAGTTCACACATGCTTCAAGTGTTTGTCTGAAACCATTTCACTCTTAATTTCTTATAGCACAATAGTATTGACTCATACTTGTTCAAGTATTCTCCAAGCAATGGGCATTCTCTCAGCTTCCAATTCTTTGCCATTGCAAAAAGAATTGGTGTATTGTAAGTAGTTAATGAAAACTCATTGAACCAGGAACTGTGATGCATAC